>CAUYON010192318.1:0-60226 GCA_963573935.1 Arctocebus calabarensis
TTTAAATTTTTTTTTGAATTAATAATTCCTAATTTAATTTACCCAAAAAATGCAACCCTTTTAAATTTGTTTTTTTTACCCAAAATTAATCCCCAACAAAAAAAAAAAAAAAAAAAAAAAAAAAGAATTCCTAAGTGGTTATGTGTATTTCTGTGAGGAGGCAAATAATGTCTATTTTTGGTAATACTGAGGTTGAACAACGAGATCCTGGATTATCCGCCTGATCTACCCCCACTGTAATCTTCTCCATAAATTTTTCTTCATATGGTTTTAGTAACAATTGATCACCATCCCCTAAGTCCATTATTTCATTATAGGTTGAAAATAGTAACATGTTAATCCAAAGTACAGAGTAAATCTAACCAAGATGTGAACTGGAATAACTGGATTCAGAATCTAGAATATTTCCAGTGTGCTCACTCTGTGTGCTGAAAATCTGGGGTTTTTCTTTTTTTAATTTTTTTTTATTTTTCTTTTTTAAGTGTTATGCTTTTGTTTCTCCTTTTGTTTCAACTAAAATCAACTTGTCTTCCTTACTTATATTTATGATTCTTTTGTGGCATCATGAAGTTACAATCCATTTATATTATTTTTAAGAATACTTGAATTATAATGCAGGAAGAAAAATGTAAAAACAATTTTTCTAGAATTTTCTCTTTACCCTAGATGTTCATGACTTAAATGAGTAGAGCTATAAGCAGAAGAGAGACGTGCATGTCAATACCCTTCATCAATTCAGAACCTCCTTTGAGTAGCTCACAAGCTAATATCTGAAACAAATCTACCTCTGACTTTTGTCAGTGAGATGTGCTGCCATGGTTAGGTGATTTGGTAGTGTTCCCAATTCTTTTATTTTTTCTTAAATCATAGCTGTGTACATTAGTGCAATCGTGGGGTACAGTGTGTGGGCCTCATATACAATCTGAAATATTTTCATCCAACTGTTTGACATAACCTTCATGGGATTTTCTCCTTTATTGTTTGAAAACGTTTGTGTTCTGCATTTAGTAGGTTTCACCTGACCCTTCCAGTAACAATGTGGTGACGCGATGTGAAATGTGCAAGGCTTACCTGAAACTGATGAAGTCTACTTGTTTATGTGGTAGGGCATTTAAAATTTACTCTTAGTTATTTTCAAATATACCCTTGAATGGTGCACATTAGGTGAGGTGCCCCCAAATTGCGTTCCTAAGCTTTTCTGGATTAGGTTTAAAATCTTGACCACATTATTTTAGTGAGCGTAGAAAATATTGTATACTTCGCTTTTGAATCTCTCAAAGAGTAATCGGACAAAGTTGTTTAAATATGCCTCTCACAATACACACACACACACTTCCTTCCACCCCCTGCTATGGGCGAAAAGCAAATAGAATATTTCAGCTGGTGAAAATTATTTTAAAAAATGACAGAGAACAAATACGGAGGGTTTCAATCTTTACAAGACCACATGTACTTCAAACAAACATGGGAAACACACGAATAGGTTAATTATTTTCTTCAGAGGAAATATCAGTAATATTGGGGTGTTCGTGTTTTAGAACGATACTGGGTTTAATAGTAATTGTGCATCGATTAACCTTTGCGTCAGATTTAAATGTATAACCCATTAACTAATTTAATCTCTCAACAAAATAACAGCCGTTGGCATTATTCTTTGAATAATCCTTGTTTAGATTCCATAATGGTATACAGTTTAATGAAAAACTCATTAGAATGTAGCATACGGCATAATTAATTCTAGCTGGTTCTTTTGGTGTAAATAGCTAATGCAGATGCTGAATTCCATTTTCCACTGGCTTTATTAATTTTTCATAAACCAGTATTTCAACTATAATGGGTTGTAACTGTTCCACAGAAGTTCTAGAAATGCATTAACTGTCATCAGTGCAGTAACTCTAAGTAGGATTTGGCCATTTGTGAGTTGGGACGTCAACACCACATTTTCAAAAGATGACAGGGCAGCTTTGTTTTATATTTAGAGAATGGGTATCTACATATAACTAACAGAAAGGGTATTACGCACTATTGGTCTGATTTGTCTCTATTTACATTCTAGCTTAGGTGATTGGGGAAACAGCAGTGAACTACCTTCTGAAAAGGATATTAAAAGGAGGCGGTCAAAAATATTAAGAACTAAATGCTGTAGAATGTGATGGTAACACAAGTTAGAAAACATTAACAGAAATCCAATCGCCTTATGTAATTTCCTGGTCATTTACTTTCCTAGGAAAAGATTTAAACAAAACCAGAAGATGAGTTTCATGAGAGTACTTGTGCTGGAAGCACATTTAGTGAACAAGAGCCCAATCTCAAGGGTGAGCAGCTGATGGTAGGGTTCTATATATATAGCAGTAGCCCTTATGGCCTTGCTTGTTTTGAATGTAGATACAGGTGCTGACTCATTACCAGGACTTTTTTCTTATTTATTTTTTTCACAGAGCTTTCCAGGGCTGCCTATCACTCAAAGATATCCTTTGACCTAATAATACACATCCACGTAAAAGAAAAATTCAATTCAAGTTGGGGGGAGGGAAAGGGGTATTGGTGTGCTTCCACCTAATGGCACAATGTAAGGGCATATGGCATACCTCTTGGGTACAGGGCACAAATACAAGAGGGAGTCTACCTGACAAAAGCAAATATTGTAACCTAGTTGTTTATACCCTCATATTAACCTGAAATTTAAAAAAAAAAAAAAAAAGGTACACTCCAGAATCCAGATTCCTTTACGTAAACTGCTCAGGTCTTTGCAACCATTCTCTAGAAGGTACCCTTCTGATCATTATTTCTCAGCTTTTGGAAAAAACGTAACTTGGGTCAGAATTTCCCACCGGTAGGTAGCAAGTGAAGAGAAAGGACATATACATACACATATACATACATATATATATATATACACATTTTTTTAATATTCCTCAATGGATTCTAAAAATAAAGGTTGAGAAACATCTTGAGACTCTACCAGCCGCCTCCTACTTAACCCTTCAGTGCCCTTTCCCCACTCTCTAGCTGGGTGAGGTCTTCCTTAACCTTCCAGATCCAATTTTCACCGCACTTTCATCCCGGGTTCTTGTTCACATGCCTGCACCCTGGCAGGTTACATCCTTCCCTACCCTGTTGACTTCTCAAGGGAAGGCCTGAGTTTGTCTCTGCTATCCCAGCACTTTGCAGCTTCTGGCCCCCAATACCCTAAGTCTGCATTGAGTATGACTTAACAGAAGCAATTGTTTGTTAATAGTCTGTCGTTTTCTTTGCCCCCTGCCAGACAGACCTCATACGACCGAGTGACATCCAGCTAAGGTTCATGTGGTATGTACCTGCAAAAAAGCACTGTAAAAAAAATAGAAAACAAAACTCCTCAGGGCTTAAACAGGTGGCTTTGTGTTTATTAAGTCTGCACTCTAAGCTAGGCACAGCAAAGTAGGGCCAGTGTTTCTGCACTGCCTATAAACTAACAGTAACTTTCACAGTTTTACATGGTTGGGGGCAACTATTTGGTGACATGTGAAAATTAAATGAAATTTAAATTTCCATATCCTTCCTTTTTTATTAGAACACAGACATGCCCATTCATTCGCATCGTGTTCCTGGCTACTTCTGTGCTACAGTGGCAGAATTGAACAGTTCCAACAGAGACCATATGGACTTCAAAGTTGAAAACATTTATTATCTGGCCCTATACTGAAGAAGTTTGCTGACTCCTCCTATAACGGAGCAAGCCATACATTCTTTTCTCCTGGCTCATTCTTTTTTCTTTGAATTAAGCAACGTGATAACATCCTTTGTTATCATAGCCATCCTCATCACTGCCGTCATTATCACTGTTGCTATATATTCTGAGCTTGCAGCCCTTTTTTTTTATTTTTATGTTGTGCAGAGAAAGGTTAAGTCAGTAAGCTTTGGGTGCCTCAAACCTTGCACATTTTTTAAAAGGCTTATCTTTAGTACCAGACTTTGGCCGACTCCTGGGAGATGAGCTTTGAGCCCTTAGAATATTCTGTGCCCGATAAGACTATTTTTGCATGCCTGTGGCCTTGGAATGTACTTAACCAGTTTGATCAGATAGTTTAAGGGAACAATGTGATTTATGGTAAACGCTTGTTTTTCCCAGGGGACTGAGGTCTAAGAGTTAAGGTCAGTGGCACAGGTGCAGCCTGCCAATGTGATGGATCCTCCCCGAAACACGGGAAACTGAGGCTCAGGTGAGCTCCACTGGTTCATGTGACAACTTTGTGTGTGTTGTCACATGCCATTTTGGGAGAAAATTCAGTGCAGCTGTGTGACTCCACTGGCAGAAGACATCTGGAAGCTTTTTCCTGGTTTCTCCTACACACCCTCACCCCATGCACTTTTTCCCTTTGCTGACTTCTCACTAGTATTCTTCTGCTGTAATGCACTATAACTGTGAGCGTAACAGCCTTTGTGAGTCCAATAAGTCCCTCTAGTTCATCATGAAGCCTGAGGGTGGTCTTGGGGGAGTGCCTCATGCAGCAATTTTATGCTTTTCCATTCTGGAGTTAAAAAGCCACAGTGTAGTGCCCCAAAGAAGAAAGTCACTCTCGAATTCTTTTATCTGCCACTGATGACTGCTGCTGCTCCTACATCACTAGTGGTAGCAGTTGGTAGGGAATGAGAGTTGTCAAGATGTGTGGTGCATATGTGACATCTTTAAGATGTTTACGTTAGGATATTTGGGGCCAGATGGTTATTTGTGGTGGGGGCTATACTGTGCACTGTGGGACTCTCAGCAGCACTTCTGGCCTCCACCCACTAGATGTCACCAGAGGACCCCACTCCAGAATAGAACAATAAAAAAACCTCAAAAAATTGCCCAATGCCCCTGAGAGGAAAGTCTCTCCAAGTTAAGAACTGCTACATTAGTCCACCATAATCCTAAAGATACACCCATGATCCTGACCCACACTCCAGAAGAGCCCCAGAAGGCCTCCTGAGCTCCCTTCCCCAGTCCAACTATACTGATGAGGCTAAGAAAAGCCTTTCGCAACTGTGTGGGAGCTGGTGGGGCTCCATCCTTCTCCTGCCCCATTAAAGTCTTTCCTTGTCCTGGGGGTGGGGGAGGGAAGAACCATTTATTCAGGATATTAAGTAACATATGTGTGGGAAGTAACTTGTGGGAAGAAAGGGAATAGCTTCAGAATCACAAAGATATGGCTTTGAACCTACTCTTTAACTTTCAAGGTCAACAACCTTGGTGATTTAACTTCACTTGGTTTCTAATCTGTCTGCAAAATGAGAAGGAGATGACATTTATCCTGCAGACTTTGAATCTGTTTACGTATATGTAAAGGTCTGATGATGGAGTGGTCACACAGCAGGTACTATTAAACGCAAACATATTCTCGCTAACTATTATGTGCCTAATAATACATAGAAGACAATAATAATATGACCTAATAACTAGAAGACGCTGGGTCATGCCCTGGTCTGTTCATCTGCTGCATGGAGACTTCGTTTCATTATCTGATAAGGAAGCTGATGGGATTGGAGGAGATATAAAGCATATGGCACAGTTCCTGGCACAGAATTAGTGCCCCAAACCAGCTTATTGTTGCTAAGGTTTTAAGTTTCTCCATATATTTATAATGGTAGCTGAAAACTTTCCCTCTGAAACGTATCCAGACGCCTTCCCTGGCTAAGAGGTGGGGCTGCTTGTACAGGGATCATCCAGGGACCTCTCCTTTTGTCTGTGTGTGGAGGGAGCACTCCCCGACAGCCTTCCCATGTAATAGGAAGGAAATACATTTATTTCAAAACTGCAGTTTTTAGCACATAAGCAAGTACTGATCTTATTTGAAGATCAAAAAACCCCACGGGCTCCCATCAAAGACGATCTGAGGGATGCAGATAAAAATTAAGGCCAAATGTGGGTGGAATGGGAAGGAAAATCTGATAAGACGGATGGGGAGAGAAGAGGGGAGAACAGGGTCAAGTGCAACCGAAAGGGGAGGCAAAGGCGAACAGGTGCGCTACATCAGCTCTTTGAAGTGCAACGTTTCTGGACTGAAAATTCTTTGCTTGGGAACTGAAATCTGGACTCTCCCAGTCCGGTTCACTAGAGTGCACTGCGGGTGAATCTGGCAGACGCGTGAATTACACAAAACGCCAGGGAGTCAAAGGTCACCGTTTCTGAGGGAACGCTCCTGACGGCCATTGCCAGGAGTCTAGTCTGGCTGGTCCTCTGGACTGTATGGAGAAATGTCAGAGCTTGGGGGAAGAGGGAGGGGACACCTCAATATTTTCTGCTTTGAGGGGTTCGGGTAGTGGCAGGGACCTTTCAAGCTTCCTCCCTTCCCCTGGACATTTTTAGGCTGCCAAGCTACTCCTTCCAAACAAAGCGGGCTCTGCACCCTTCCCAGGATTTTAGCAAAATCACCCTGAGCCTGATCTCAATCCAACCCAACAAGTGGTAAGACAGGAAGTCCAGTTCGCTATGGGTTCACCGAGGTGGGAGAGACTAAAGGAGAGGAAAGTCCTTCAGCCACCCTCCTTTTAACCCAGTTCTGAGATGAATCATGGTTCACACCGTGGCCAGAGCCCAGAGGAAACCAATAGCTGCGTATGGAAAATCCAAGGTGAAAATACACCCGTCTTTTAAGATAACCAACTGCAGAGTACTCTGTCTGTCCTCTTCACTTTTAAACATTTCACGGAGGTCCCAATGCACCTTCCCGTCTCTTGGCCTGGTAACAAGTCATGTGGTCCCCGCCCAGGTCCTCAAGGGCGCGGACATCATCAATTGAGGTGACTCCAGCGATCACACTCACCTCCTGCGTTTCTGTTTCACCATATGGGCTGGGAGGTTCTCTTACTTCCAGGGTCTTATCTGATCCTCCCAGCAACCCCAGGCTGAGCTTGTTTCCAGCCCCGGCCTCCACCCTTCCAATGCGACTCTGCCGTCGGATGCCCCCTGCTTTCAGGACGTCTATTTATTTATCTAGTTTTTCCTCTCAAAACCAGAAAAGTTTATTTTCTGGAATTATATCTATTCAAGGTGTCCTTATTCCTTCCCCAAACCTGCTGACCATAGCAGCATCCCTAGCGGTATTGTTCACCAGGCGCTTCATGGTTTTCATACCATTGACATACTCTGTACCCCTTCACTTTCCACCATAATCGCACGTTTCTTGTCCTCGGGACCAAACTGTATCTTAGAGCTGCATTAGAGAAGCTTTTCCTTTTCCTATTGATTGTGTCTCATGGAGTAATTTAACTCAATTCCAATTTTCCTTCACAGGCAGGGTGCTTCCCATCCCTGGAAGTGAGTTATGTGTGTTCAAGTGGTGCGTGTTACAAATCTTGTTAAGCTTTGCGGCCTTACGGCCTCACTGATGGAATATTTAATCACAGAAATGAGTTGGCAGATATGATATACAATGTGGGTGAGCCTTGCAGTGTGTATCTTACTGGCAATTGAGAAACGGATAAATTTCTCATTTGTCAGTACCATGCTGACAACTTTGCATAACCTTCTGTTATTTATTTTTATTTTGCTTTACTTATTTACGAAGATTAAAGGTGCTTTAAATCAACAGTTTCGCTGGTGAGATTTTGTAATTATCTCTAAAACACAATACTTTTAAAATACATACATACATATATATACACAGATGAGAAGATAAGGAAGCTTGCCACACTGACAGGGAAAGTCTTAAGAATCCCCTTTGTAGCCTCCAGATTCTTGGAAACACGATTTTTAATTATACCAAATAATTCGAGGCATGCTAAAAGGAGTGAATATTTATAAATATTCTACTTCTATGTACTGCCTTCAATTATGTTTAAACCCTAAAATGGAATGGCCACCATCTTCAGACCAATCGAGTCTTTTATTTTTTTTAATTAAGTTATCAATCATTTCTCTTAAGAATAAGCCTCAAGGAATATAAAGATGATCAGATGAAGGAAAATAATCAATGCTGTTTAGCTTTATAGAAAAATGCTTATCACTCTTTGGAGAAGAGTTATATGTGTTCACGGGCTATGTGGATTTATGTACATGTGCTCTGGATAAGCATTTAAAAGAATTCTTACACTATGACTTGATAATAATTTAAAAAAATCAAAAATGAAAGACCTTTCATAAGAGCTCTCTAAATATTTCCCCTGGAATGTGTGAGGGAGAGAGAATGTCATAATTTATCAAAGCAAATTAATACTGTTCGGCTAGTAATTAAAGGTCCTCATTAAGAGTGCCATGGCTCTGCCCACCCCCACCTAGCATTAGCAATAAAAATGCACTCGGGGCGTCCAAAGGGGATATACAAAAATCAATAACTTGCCATTTTATAATTAAAAGAGAAAATAAATGTTAGGAAAAAGTCCACTAAATTAGGAAAATTACCTTCAGGAGAGATTGAAAATATTGATTTTAATTTACAAAATATGTGAACTTTTCATGCCCCATTCTAAGAGGCAAATGGAGACTGGGCAGTTAATTCTGCATAAGCTTCAGAAAATCAATAATTATACTACGGGAATATTATGAAATGTGTCATTAACACAAAGTCTTATATATAGAAATGACTAATAAGTCTGGCTTTCTATCTGCAGCAGATATGAGGCTGGCCTGCTGAATACCCAAAGCTAATCAATGACAGGGTCTTCATTTCAGCTTTGAGGCACACTCAACATTGCAAGATAAATCCGCACTATTTTCTTAGCTGGGGAAATTTTAAAAACCTCATAAATTCTTAGTCATGCATATGTAGATAGGTATTAATAATTACACCTGGATATGGAAATGAACACATTCTACATCTCTATCTTTGCATATTTCCATTCCACGGATTTCAGCTGGCTGGATTCTCTGTGCTTGTGGGTCTTCCAATATCCCAAAGGAATTGCTCTGGAGTTTTGAAATTGCTACATTTCCCCACATTTGTGAATATTGTGAACTCTGACTACCTACATAGCACAAATACACAGGTGAAAAGAAAAAGCAAGTGGGTGGAGGGAATTAATAATTAATTATTGGTAGATACTCTGATTTCTTAAGTAGCATTTACTTTTCCATGCTGCGGTTTTTCAGACTTAAGTTCATTGGAACAGCTCATAGAAATATTTTTCCCCCCTAAGCTCCTTAAAGCTTGCTTTGACGGAACCAATTAACACACAATATGCTGATGGTTAGAAGAATCCAAACTGATTAATTCTCTTCTTTGACTGGTTTGGACAAGGGAAGTAGCACGTAGGGCACAGCTGATGGGAATTATGACTTTTAATATTAATTTAAGAAACAAAGAAACAGTATAAGCTGGTTATACTGCTTAGAACATAGGCTCTGGAATGAACAAAGCTATTTTCTTTTTGAAAAATTTTAGTTGTTTTTTTTTTTTTTTTTAATTTTATTTTCTCTTAGGTATCAGTGAAATTTCAGACCAGTGATGCAAATATTTTACACTTCACTTTCCCCATATGGAACATTGCTGTGAGGACCCAACTCCTTACTTTATATAAGCACTTAGAACCGTGTCTGGCCCATAGAAAATATCCACTAAATATTACCGATTGTTATGAGTTGGCCCTCTCCTGATCTCACTTCTGAGGCTGGATTCTGGGCAAATCTGAATAGCTGCTCTGATGCTCTCAGAATGCAGAACATATTTAGAACATACACACATGTTCCTGTATGTCTAAGTCCATCTAAACTATTCTCCGCATCTTAATGTCCTCGTAAACACTGACAGGTACGCATGTGGCTTTGGAAGGCACAAGTCAAGGAGATACTTAGTGCTTTTCTGGTAAGGAGAGCCATGGATGACCAACAGGAAGACTTTATTGTACGAGGACTTGCCTTCCATCTGCACCCTTCTCCCCTGCCTCCTGTGGGAAGACTTCTTGCTTCTTGTTCTCATAATTGTGGAGAGAAAAGATGCAGCGAGGTGTGTGCACAGACACACACACACACAGATCTGCCGCTTCTACGGTCTGGGTAACTCCGTTTCAGGGGCGGTGCCTGCTGGGCCGTGGGGCTGCTGTCTTTGCTCTTTTACCTTTTGGAGAATTTCCTTGTCCTGCTGCTTTTCACAAGGCTGTACCCCAGCACTACCTGCTGAGGTCTCTGTACCCTCTGACCTGACTGCCATGCCCCTGAGTCCCAGCAATTAACTACCCCGAAATGAATTTGCTGAGAACTGAAGAACTATCCTCTCATGAATAAAGAAAAGAATCTTGTAGTCTAACAGTATGCTCAGAATTCAGTTCAGTCAGCTCTCGGTTCACTTTCCCTTCACGGCAGACAGGTCAAACATTAACTTATTCATTTTAATTAACCAGATGTTTACATGGCGCTGGCTATGCACCAAAACACACCAAACGTATTAACCCATTTAATTCTAATAAAAACCTTTGGTTTGTTGGGATCATCATCCCCATTTAACAGATGAAAAAACTGAGGCACAGAAAGGTTAAGTGACTTGCCCGGAGCCCAACAGCTGGTGAGTAGGGAAGCCGGGATTTGAACCTGGGCTGTCAGGGTACACTTTTCACGTTTCTCACTCTGCTGTGTGTTCTTTCTGGATATAAGATCCACACTGTGATCACGGTAAGCCTTACTGCTAAGTCTTTCCACCTCCATAAGGGTCGACACAGTCATTCTGCAGAGGTAGAATCCCTGGACTTAACCCGGGTTCCTGACAAAGCTCACACGTGAAGAACAACTGTAAACATTACCCACCTAATACCCACAACTCGGCTCCCTTACTGAGACCCCCCAGATGAACAAACTTAAAATTCTTTATCAAAACTGAAATGTGGTTACTGTACTAACGTAGCTAAGTTTCCTATATGCCCCTTTCCCATCAACAAGGGTTGATGATTAGGATAAGAAAATGACAAGCGTTAGGCATCCTAGGAAAACACAAAGCCAGGCCTAGAACTTACCGTCAAGGGCTGTCACTAAGCGAGCAGCTTTACATTAACCGGTTATCTATTTCTCCTTATTTAAAAGCAAAAGCCACATCAAAGACAGACTTCTCTTCTACGGCCATGTGGCAAATTTGCTGCTAAGGTTCTGGGTGCTCAACGCAGCCTTGTTAATGAGTGAGGAGACACAGGCCAAGCCCAGCACGTCAAAACCCCAAATCTCAGCTACTGTTCTGGTTTATGTTCTCCCCAAATCTATAACTGAGTTTTCTAAGAGTGGGTTTCCCAGTGGAAGGGTAGATGGTGCTTAGGCAGGGAAGGGTAAAGGATGAGAGAGATCCTTGAAAGCAAAGGACAGAGAAATGGAATTGCTGGGGGAAATTAATTAAGGAAGAAAGAAAGACAACTTCATTTTTAAAAAAATATTTTTCTGAACAGGATTTCTCTTGGCAATTCCAAACCACTTCCACATTAATGGGAAAATTAAGCTGATTCTCTGCTTTGCCAGGAAAAAGAAAACGTAACAAACGTAACCCCCAAATGGAAATGTATGGCTAAAAGACACGCTCAGGCACAATGAAAGAAAATGGGTGTGAATGGCTCTCCGTTTGTTCAATGTTCTAGTGAACAAAGTCTCAATGCTCTTTTTAGGCAAAATCAAAGAGAAATGTCAGAAGGAGCAGTGGCTCCCTGCTTACCCCACAGCATAACGCATGTGATCCCCCGTTAATTTTAAAAGGGTTTTAAATGCCCTTGGTTTTGCCCAAAGAAATCATTCAGAACCTGTTAGGACAGGAATTCACTTGGTTCACATTAATTTACAAAACCCATTCTTTACTGGCAGGCAAAGTACATTTAGAAAAGACCAGGGAGACATCATGCAAAGAGTTAAGTGTTTACCTGCATAGAATTCAGGGCTGTAGACTGCACCCACAACTGGATTCAATTTCCAGCCTTAAAACAGATAGACAAAAACATCATCATCACATGTGATTCAACAGCCTCCCTCATTGCAAACTGTCTGCAAATAAAACAGGCTGAGATTTTTTTATTTTAAAATGTAAAGTACGTGTAGTATAGGCCTGGACACAAATATGTATTTGAAAACTACACATAAAAATGAATTTATGCCCTTCTTTGATTTTCTGCTAATGCAAATTAGCAGAACAGAAACTACTGACCAGCTACAGAGAAACCACTTGAAAAGGATGTGGTAATTAATTTTCTACCACATTGATATATTTTAGAGCCACTGTAGTCATTTCAATTTCTGTCTTATTTCATATATCACTGCTAAATAATCCACCATGTCCCTTGGCTTTAAGTTCATAAAAACTTGAAAGCTTGCATAAACAGAAATTTTTGCAGCTACGTACTCCAAAAATTGTCATTCCTAATTATGACCCTGCAATGCTACAGAATTCCAAAGCGATTTTTGAATACCACAGAAAATTATATTTTATCCCCTAGAGATTTAGTGTGGAATACATTTTAATGCATTCAAGAACCGTAAAAAATTCTTAATCAATGCATGATATCTAAAGTAACTTTCAAATAACCTATATATAAGATTACTGGAATCTTGTAATTTTCCAAATGTTCTGGCTGGAGAGTTTTCTGTAAAATGAGTTCTGGCCCTTTACAAATTTCTTACTCCAAAAATGAGCATAAAAGAAATTCACAAATCAGGAAACATATTACAGGTGGGTATTATTTAGAGAACGATTTCTACAGAATGATCACAGTTTAGGGTGTTGTAATGGATTTCTTTTGATTAATGCTAAATCTTTGTGAAAACAACCATTGTGGAATTATTAAAAGACAGAGGAGGGCAGATGTGTTATGCTATCCCAAGTTTTTGGGAAGAGGATCAAATACCAAAGATCTGTCAATAAATATTTCTAAGAAAAGGCAACAGGAGAAGTTTGGATATGAAGGAAGGTATTTCTAAACATGAGAACTCTACATTTATCCCAGAAGGGAGAGGTGGCATTTCCTTCCTGACCTAAGGGATGCGCCTCTAGGAACAGCTGAGAGATATTCCTGGAATTCACTAAGGAAGACAGAGGGCTCCTATCTCAACAGACAGGCATTTGTATCTATGATTCAGAACTTTCTAGAACTTTCTAAGGATGGTTTGTTTCTAAAAACTTTCAATGTGAACTTGAATAAGCTTGGTGGTCTACTATGATCTTAGTTCAGGGTTTTTGAAAGTGTTTTACTTAGATTACTTGGGAGGAATGTTTTGGGAAATTCCTTGGCCCCATTTTTAGGTCTGCAGAAAAAAATACATAAAATTCTAGGACTTATTGCCCCATTAGTTTCCAAAGCTTCACACTGATACTGTCTTCTCTTACATTAATCATATCTTGCCTTACACTAATTTCTATAGTGACAGAAAAATTAAAATTGCCCTATATGTGTATTACGAATGCAAAAAGTGACTTTAAGTTGATCAACTAAAATTCTACTGCTCCCTAAAAAAGAAAATGCCCCAATTACAGAGGACATGGGAAGTCATGTCTGTATTTCAAACTACATATAAATATTCTCTGCCTTTTTAATGTTTCACAGAAACATAGAAGTTGTGAACTAAATACACATTATCCTATTAAATGAATAATTATTAAGTTATCACACCTCTTCACCTTCCATCTGCTCTCCATCTTATACCCATTTAGCCTCCTTTCTTTTCTTGGTAAAGAAGACAACATTTATTTCATACTTTTCAATGTAAATGCTTTTTTTTTTTTTTGGCCAGGGCTGGGTTTGAACCCATCACCTCCAGTATATGGGGCCAGTGCCCTACTCCTTTGAGCCACAGGCGCTGCCCAGTACTTGTTTTTATTTTTTTTTAAATACATCCTTATTACCACATTCCTTAAATATTTACTGTTGTGTACAAGGCTAGGGTTGAATGTGTACAAGTCTAATTTACACCAATGGCTTTTCATTTTCTCAAAAAAAATCCCTAGATTTTTCACGAACATCTAAGGCTGAGTAGAAATGATGTTTCTGTCATCTGTCTTTATCTTCCTCATTTCCTTGGTCAAAAAATCCAGCCACCTATCATTTATCTATCCATCTATCATCTACTATCTCTCTCTCTCATCTACTATCAACCTGCCCATCATCTATCTATCTATCATTTACTGTCTACACAGATCCTTACATCCACCTGTCCATCAACATACTTTCACCTATCATCTACCATTCATCTGTTTATCTATTGTCTATCTACCAATTATCTATCACTTTGCCAAGTCTGTCCATGAAAAACTTTCACTCAATTTAAAAGTAAGAGAAATTAAATGACATTGTCCCTCATTAGGAGATCCATGCAATCTCATATCTATGAGAATTAACTGAGAGAGTTAGGTGGTCAGGTCTACTCCGTAAGAAACCATCTAGGAATCTAGGAGCTGCAAAATTAAATGAGACTGCGAGGGTCATTAGGAGAGTGTCAGAGATGGTATCTCCCTTCTTCCCATCTCTGATCCTGTTTCCTAAAGCAGGAAATCCTGCTTCCCCACTCCCACTCAGGGATACTGATAGCCTTTCTGAAGCACACGCCAAGCAGGAAAACCCAACTTCTACTCTGCCACCTCTCCTGAAACCTGTTCCTCATCAAGTCCTGCCCCCTTCAGCAGATGGTATTCCCATCAACATGGTTGCTGAACGTAAAATTCTTGGTCAAGTCTCGGTGCTTGTAGCACACTGCTTATGGCGCCAGGCACAACACTGAGGCTGGTGGGTTCGAATCCAGCCTGGACCAGCTAAACAACAATAACAACTGCAACAAAAAAATAGCTGGTCATTGTGGCGGGTGCCTGTAGTCCCAACTACTGGGAGGCTGAACCAAGAGAATAGCTTAAGCCCAAGAGTTTGAGGTTGCTGTGAACTGTGACACCATGGCACTCTACTGAGGGCAACATAGTGAGACTCTGTCTCAAAAAAAAAAAAAAATCAATAGCTTGAAGCTGATAGTTGATCAATAGTTGATCAATAGTTCTTTCATTACCCTCATACCCATGTGCAATCCATTAGAAGATCCTACTAGTGAAACTAAAAAGTTCTACCCTCCTTCACTGCCATCAACCCTGACAAAGGCACTTCTTTCTGAGTCTGAGCAGTTCCACAATGGAAATTCCGTAACTCTTCTCATCTCCTCCTCCTTCTTCCCTTCCCTATAAACCCCTCCCAATCTGTTCATAGCGGCTACAGCATTTTCAAAAAAGAAAATCAGATGTTTAATTCTGCTTCCATCTGAGCTTAAGAGAAATGCATGTCCTTTACCTTGGTCTATAGCCCATACAATCTAATCCATGGCCACCTATTTTGCGCCTCTGTCCCCTTCTCTCCAGTTATAGTAACACTGGCCTTTTTCTGTTAATGTTTTTATTCTTTTTAGCATTTTTTTTAATTGTTGGGGATTCATTGAGGGTACAAGAAACCAGGTTACACTGATTGCATTTGTTAGGTAAAGTCCCTCTGACACTGGCCATTTTCATCTGTATAAAACCATCCAAGATCCTTCTATTAATATATGAGGGGTTTTTGTTCCCTCTGCTGAGAGAACTCTCCCCCGGACTCTTCGCAATGCTGACTTGGTGGTTAGGCCTCTGGTGTCTTCCCAGAACTTTCTACTAAATGTCACTTCCCTGCCTCTTCTTAGAGTTGCTCTTTGATTCCATTCCCAGTTTTATTTTCTGCAGAGCTCTTAGTACTGTTCAGCCTTTTCCTCTTTGTTCCTTAATTGTTTTATATGACCACTTCCCTTCATTAAAATGAATGGTCAAGTGGGCAAGACGGCTGACCAGCGTGAGTCTCCTGCACCAAACCTGTGTTTGGAAAAATTGTGGGCACTCCATAAACGTTTCCTTGAGTTTACTCTAAAACAACTAAAGGAATATAATTTTCTACGGATTCATTCCTTTCAGGCTGGGATTCCCTTCCATCCTCCAAGGCCCTGCTTCCTCAGGGATGCTACTGAGGAAGACTGTCTTCCAGTTTGTTTATTTGAAATCCTTCTGCTTTTTTGCTATACTTGTTTATCGCTATCACTACTTTTACTATATCCTATAGGTTGTATGTGCTGTTTCCATTTTCATTTGTTTATGTGTGTGTGTATATATATATATATATATTTTTTTTTTTTTTGCAGTTTTTGGCTGGGGCTGAGTTTGAACCTGACACCTCCAGCATATGGGGCCAGCCGCCTACTCCTTTGAGCCACAGGCACCACCCTCAATATATATATTTTTTAAATTCCTTAATTTCTTCATTGACCCAGTGGTATTTCAGGAATACATTGCTTAATTTCCACGTATTTGTGAAGTCTGCAAAGTTCCTCTTATTGATTCCTAGTTTTATTCCACCTTGGTCTGAGAAGATACTTGATATGATTTCAATTTTTCTTATTTTTAAACTTGTTTGGTGACCTAACATCTGGTCTACCCTGCAAAACGTAGCATGTGCTGATAAGAATACGCATTCTATAAATGTTGTATAAAATATTCTGTAAGTGTCCATTAGGGTCCACTTGATCTAGAATCCAGACCTTGAAAATCACCTGGCTCAGGCTTGCGGAGCTCACTCAGCTTATGTAGATGTATGCAAATCACATGCAAATGTACCCAGAGTCCCTGTGATGCCTTCGAGTACCTGGGAGAGACCCCTGGGATAACCCTGCTGGAGATAAGAGTCTGCACTGTCAGGAAGGCAGTGCAATGATCCCATTTTTAATTTCTTAGGCACTTTGTGTATATCCCCAGGCCTTCCGAATTCAGATTTTGATCAAGGACATTAAACTGAACAATGAGGCTTACAACAGAAGGAGAACTGCTGATAAAGCCCACTGCTCGGGCCTCCTGGGCCCCTCCATACACAGGGCAATGGAGTGGAGACCAGACACATTGGGGTCTTGCTTTGTGTCCGACACACGAGCAGTTTAGAGAGACCCCTCTGTGGTGGGGCCCCCAGGGGCTGCACCCAAATCAGCAGTCATCTCCCCAAAGTTAGCTTGTCAGGAGTCAAAAGCCAACCACCTTTAGAAAACTGCTGGCCAAGGTCCCCAGTGCTGCCATCACTGTCCTGGGTGTTAAAAGGCAAGCTTGAAGGTGCTCACAAGAGAACCAGCATGGGCCTCCTCCCGGGCTCTGCTGGGCTGAATATCAAACACATTACAGCGAGCAAAGCACCCTCACCTGTGCAAGGGGGTTACAAAAACTACCTGAAAATGCTTTCTAAAGATGTGCACTGAGGGTGCCAGAGACCTGGGTGCCGAAATGGTGCAGGAGGCAATGTCCAAATGCCAAATCCAAAGAGGCTCAGTGCACACTGTCTACAGATGGGTTTTGTTTTCTTCAGCATTTTTTTAAGCAGCATGTATACATAGATATTTAGATGTCATCTAAAAGATAGGATCTCTGGTTCTCTTAAAACATTGGTAGAAATGGTAACTTTTAGTGAAGAATCCCTCCCTACCCGGATTTATAGAGATGATGGGGCAGCTACATTTAAAGACCCAGTTAGCCACACCTACCACTGCTACCTATAATGGGCCTGGCTGGGAGGCCAGATCGCTGCTACCTTTTTTTTTTTTTTAAACTCTGTGCCTTTTTTTCTTCTAGTAGAAAAAAAAATCCCTGCTTTTCCCAGTTAAAAAAACAGAAACAAAAACATCGTATAGTTCAAAAAGGGAGTTTTCCAGACTCTCAGCTTTCTCATTTACGTATCCAGCTCTTACTAGCATCTGAATACTTGATCCTTAACCTAGTGTCTAACAAGGCGAGTGCTATCTACAACAGAAGAATAATATGACTATTTAATGTTGAGATTACTGTGCAATGAAATAATATTGTGCTACAAATAATAGCAAAAAAGAAAGAAAGAAAGAAAAAAAAACCTGTTAAGACACTTTGTACAAAAGCACTGGGTTTAGTTACTTTACCCCTCCACGATCATATTATCACAAATCCCTATGATGTAGGTCCTGCCAGGCGTTCACATCTCTGAGAAAACTGAGGTTTGGGAAAGTTCAAACAATTTGCCTACAGTACAACAGCCAGGGCTGATAGTGGGCACACGTATGCCTGTCTCTACTCTTGGATATTTCTGTCCGGTTTCACCCTTCCTAAGATCTCTAAGCAAATAAAAAACCCCACATGTAACAACATATGTGCTTCCCCAACACTCCTGAATCCTGCAAAATCAGGCCCTCACTTGTTTTGCATAGCCAACACTTGCTCTCCTCTGAACACAGCAACCCCTAGCCTCTCTGTGTGGGCACTGTCCTTGGGAGAAATAGCAATAGACGCAGAGCCTGAGCTCTCTCTGTAATTTTCCGGCAGGTCGACTATCCAGAAGCCTTTCTTTACCCTACGGATTTTGCTTATACCCATGTTTAAATGACCTAGGAATGGAACCCACATCTTCCATGATGTTATTAAGTGAGGTGCTCCGTAGTAGAACTTTCTAGACAAATATGTCATTGCATTTAGGACCAAGTTTTATTGATCACAGGCAACTCTGCAGCTGCTAAAATTTTTATCGGATGTCTGATTGAAGCAATGCATGAATGTGATGCTGGCGCTGATAGCTTTCATTCACCGTTTGGTGATGACCTCAAAATTTGATGACTCTAGGCATTTGTAATTTTTGTGCCTTGTGAGAATGAATTACATACCTAATGAGTGAACCTCACCAATTGCTTAATGTTCTCATTTTATTGGTCATGATTTATTCTTTTTTTTTCTTTTAATAACTTGTTATGTATGAATGGGCTCCATACTTTTTCGGTGACATTGCATTGCAACTTATGGGAAATTTTATTTGTGGTGGTGATAGTGATGAGTTAAAACTTGGAAAAGCTTGCCAATCTATTTTTCTCTGAATACCAAAGTTCTCCATAATTCCCACTATACAAGCTACAGTTGTTATATAATCAAGATTCACAATTTTTTTTTAATCAGTTATGTGACTGCCCATCTACCTTGGGTGCCATATTTAGTGTGTATAGCAGGAATAATCTTTTGAGTGTCCCTTTGTAGACATCTGGGTAAGAGAATAACATAATTGATTCCTGGAAACTAAGAACCCCTGGTTATGTGAAATGGGGCATGGGATGTTTAAGCAGGAACACAAGTTGCACACTTAACATTATTTTTCGGTTCCTGCAGCCAGCTGCCATTTGCATTCAGTTCAACAAGATGACAGGGGGAGTAGTAATGCCTGATACAAACCTCTTGTGGGTTTGCCACTTCGCGATCTAAAGAAAAGTCTCACTAATTATTTCCTTTAGCCTCAGTTTTTGCACCTCTAAAAGAAGGACAATGCTTTCTTCTTTGTAAGACTTCATTTGGGTCCAGCGTATTGAAAATGCTTCTGTGCCAGAAATGTTGGCTATTTATTTATGGGCTTTTTGAGTTGTGTTCAAAAATTCTACAGGTCTATTTCTCAGTCTCTGGGTATGACATTGATCAATAACTCATCTCTTAAAATAAATATGCATACATGTGGCTTAAGGAATGACTTTTCTTGCTCCGTTTTCTCAGCACACATGAGCTGCCTATGCACACTCATGCAAGCACACCTGTGCTCGCACGGGCACACAACTGTAAGTTCTTTTTTTCTTTTCTTTTTTGAGTCAGTCTCACTTTGTTGCCCTCGGTAGAGTGCCATGGCATCACAACTCACAGAAACCTCAAACTTTTGGGCTTAAGTGATTCTCCTGCCTTACTCAGCCTCTCTAGTAGCTGGGACTACAGGCGCCTGCCACAATGCCCAGCTATTTTTTAGAGATGGGGGCTCGCTCTGGCTCAGGCTGGTCTTGAACTCGTGAGCTCAGGCAATCCACCCACCTTGGCCTCCCACGTGCTGGGATTATAGGCGAGAGCCACCTCGCTCAGCATAAAAGTGCAGTTTCTTAATTAAAGATTGTGCTCAACAGTTGGGTTGGTGTTGCCACGTATTATTAACTTCAGCAAAGTGCAGAGCTACTATTCTTACCCAAGTAGAAAGACTTCATGACTTATAAATCAGAGGTTTGCTTCATTTCAGCACTGGGCATTTCAAGTCTTTTGAGGAAATTGTCTAGACCATTTAAGGGCATGTCTTGGGTTGTTGGGGCTGAGAAAAATGGTGTGCAAAATAAATATCTTAGTGGCCTACTATATGGAGAGACCTTTTTAAAAGTAAGATCAAAGCGACTTTATCAAATTGATAGCCAGTGGCAGAAGAATAAAAACAAAATTACCCATGTTAATAGTATTATTTTTAACTGTAAAACAAAAACAATTACACAATGATCTGCAGTTTGAATAAACCCGTATATCCATTTTATGGAATATTATGGAACCATAAAAGAGAATTAGTCTGATTTGTTGGTCATCACCTTGAAATAACTCTCTGTAGGGATTTATGAAAGCCAATTAAGAATGACACACACATCTTGATTCAGTTTATATAAACACAGGTGCACAATATCACAAATATGATAATTATGCACCTACTACATAAATGTGCATGAAAATCCACAATAAAACTACAGACGACCGTCTGTGATAGCAGCTTCCCCTGAGGAGGGAGGTAGCAAATCAGGGCAGCAGTGATATGGTGTTTACCATTGTTCTTAATTTTTTTGAAATTCTTTGTTCTTTTTTATAAATAAACCTATATCTACTGTGTAATTAAAACTTCACAAGTGGACAATTCCATATGCATTTCATTTTTTTTTTTTTTTTGAGACAGAGCTTCAAGCTGTCACCCTGGATAGAGTGCTGTGGCATCACAGCTCACAGCAACCTCCTATTCCTGGGCTCAAGTGAGTCTCCTGCCTCCGCCTCCCAAGTAGCTGGGACTACAGGCGCCCACCACAACGCCTGGCCATTTTTTGGTTGCAGCCGTCATTGTTGTTTGGCGGCCCAGGCTGGATTTGAATCCGCCAGCTCAGGTGTACATGGCTGGTGCTTTAGCCTGTAGAGCCACAGGGGACGGGCCGTATGCATTTCATTTTGATAGTAAAATATTATTATTTTAAAAAATCTATAAACTACAAAAAATCTTCCAGTCTTGTGATTCAACACAACTTTAGCATTTTTTCACAATTATAGAATTTCGGTACTGATACTTTACTTTTTGTTATTTAATCTTTTATTGATTACGGGGACCTTCATAATCTTTATCCTGATCATCTGAATGAGTATAACATACTCCTAAGTGTATATACTTCTTCATTACTTTCTTTTTAATTTTTGATACAATGAAGTACGTGATTAGTACAGCAGCAGACTTCCCCCCTGTATATCTTAAAAGATATTTCTTTTGAGAAGAATTAAAGAATCAAACTGTTTGAAGATTTTAATGACTCTTCACGTGTACGTGCGTTCATTTTAGGAGGGATTTTGAGATGTTTTATTGGTCAGTAAAGGCGGAATTGCATTTTGTGGTGGGGTCTACAACATACAGCAACATTCTCACCTTGGCCAAAATGACACCAAGCAACTCAGACAGAAGTAAATAATCCACTAACACCTTTCCGCCAATGCTACGGAACTCAGTCATGGGCTACTTCCAACGCCTAATATTTGGGGGAGAAGACTCAAAGCCAGAACAAAAGTAGGTGGCTACATTTCCAGAACTTTCCAGAGGAGACGGAGGGGGAAAGAAAAAACCAAACAAAACCTCCACCCTTCCCTCAACTTACAGAAAAACAACAAATGACATTACCTAACTAATTCCCAAATAATTACTACATCTCAATCCCAAGTGAGAGTTATTCTGGAGAGGTGGGAAGGAGAACACGCACTCTTAACCTGAAAATGAAATTTGCCTCTGTTGTGAAAATTCTCTCACTGATTCAAGTGGTTGACTGTAGCAGGTCAGCACCAAGGACTCAGCGGACATGCCCAGGCAAGTACGACTTGTTGAAACAGATTCCCTTTTTAAGTGATTTAATAGATTCCAGGGTAGAGAGGATTTCTTACAAAGGACCAGTCTCTACTTACCATTTGTATAAGGGTTGACAGTCTTTTTATTTGTCATTACACGTGCTGTGGCATTATTTACCTACGTACATAGAAAACTCCAATGAGCACATATTCTAAGGCCAACTCACAATTCAATTAGTTGCATGCATTATGACTGTGAATACTTATTAAAAAAAAAACAAAACTAAAAACTAAAATGCATTTTAATTTATAAAAGCCAGTAGGTGCATAACAAAATCATACATTTTAAAAATTACATTTACTTCATGACCATTTTAACTTTCAAATCATTTCAATAAAGCAACGTCATATCATTAAAAGTTTGATAAAGAGACAGTAAAAGCAAATTAAAAAGATACCGCATAGTTGAAGATTTAAAAAGCATGCGTGTACTCCATGGTAACACAGAAACAATAAATATTTTTTTAAACGTAAAATAAAGTTCATATGAAGGAACATGCAGTGGAGGAGAAGAGGGGAGAGACAGGTACAAGGGAACATAAATGTCAAAAAAAGGGACAAACAGGTTTCGCCGTATGCAACACTTCGGGAGGAAAAAACCATTGGGAGAAAGCAACATCTAGCATTCAACACTTTGAACAAGAGCCTTTTACATCGCAAGAATTAACAAAATCATTCAAGCTTTAAAGTCACAGCTAACAAAAGGATAAAAGAGAGGGTGCATTGTTTAACACAATATGGAGTTAACAATCTGAGTAAGATGTGCACCGGTCATAACTCAATCCAGTCAATGCCTCCCAGGCTAGCTTAGAACGGACACTCAATTACAGGCGTACCAATGTCCAAAAAAATAGAGCATCAAGAAAACTTAATACGACAAGTCAAAAAAATTCACGTGGTAGAGAGATATATGTAGAGAGATATATCAGCACTAAATACGTGAAACGGCGGATGGACTTCATCACTTACCATTCACCACCATCGCCAGCATGGGTTTGTATACAGTTACCATGGTTACTGAGAGTTTGGTGAGGGGCCTAAGCGTTATCGTCGGAGGGGGGAAAATGAAAGGCAAAATATGCAACATCTTACTCCAAGGACTAAAGCATTTTTAACTGGTTTTTTTTTTTTTTTTTTTTTTAAGTTTTAACAAATACGACCCTGTGGCTATGTTGAGGGAGGTCTCAGTGGTACAAACAGCAGTTCCTGAGCGTCAGCATTTTGGCACTGATACTTTTGATCAAGAGGGGCCGGATAGGGAACAGGAAATCCTGTTTGATTTTTCACGTTGTCATCAAAAGAACACAGAAATTCAAACTGGATTCCTAAAAAAAATTTTTGTGAAAAATGAAAGGTTTAAGGACAAAAACCTCTCATTTTTTTTTTTTTTTTTTTTTAAAAAAAACACATCTTTCACCATTTGGTTTCATTTGCAAACCACTGTGGATCCCTCGTCAACCCTGAAGTGGAAAGAAAAAGAAAAAAGAAAAACTGTTCTGTATTTCGTTTCGGTGTCTACGCTTTGGAAACGACTGCACCCACTGATTGTAAAACACGGAAAATAACCAAAATGAAGGAAAAAAAAAAAAACCAAAAACCAAAACCAAAACAAAGAAACCCTTTCCGATGAACCTTCCTTTTGACCTCGCTTTGGCCATCCACCTTTCAGCAGTCATAAGAGTAACATAATAAAGTAAAATTAAAAAAAAAAAAAAAAGTAAGGCCAGTTTTCCTTTTTATATATAAGTATATATATAAACAATGAGAGGGAGCAGGGTCACACAGAAGACACCAATGATGCATCTGGAACAACAAATGAGCGTGAAGCAGACATTTATAAAAAAGATGAAAAGGAAAATATTTTGAACATGCACCTCGATTTTACGGCCCTCTACCACGGTGCCGTGTAATTTCTCCCTCGCCCTGTCCGCATCGGCACTATTTTCGAAAGTTACGAAACCAAATCCCTGCATGCAGGAGGGAGAAGGGGAAAATAACATGCAGGTTATTATTTCAGTCAACGACCACTTGGTAATGTTCTCTCGCTTTAATTTCTATTTCTTGTCCTGGCTTCAGTTCTGTAACATGCAAATTAGAGAAATTATAAGAGTACTAAGAGATGTGCAATAATTAAGCGACAAATGTGAACAAGAGAGATATAGATATATAGATATATAATTTTTTTTCTGTCATCAGTTAGCTGTCACCCTTGAGAGAATTCAAAGAAGGATACCAAAAATACCTTTCTAAATGTCACTATGGAAGAAAATAAATCTAACCAAAAGAAAATGAGATCAAAATAAATTTACAGTGTCTTCACAGAGAAGAAAATGAAATAACGAGGAAAAAAAAAGGAACCACTTTCTGGACATGCAAATTAAAAATCAAATAAAAATAAAACGTGTGCACAGAATTCGACAGTGAATGCCAAAATCCTTTAACATTGTCTACAGAGTCATGCTGCGTGGTTTTAAGAAGATCTCTTCTTCATGCAATTTTAGGGTTATTCAAATTTGTCAATTCTACAGCCTTTACTTCGTAAAAATAAAAGTTAAAAGCCTAAAAAAAAGGAAAGACCTTCTCTTTAAATAAACCTTAAACGCTTCGGTCTAACAAACAAACAAACAAACAAACAAAAAAAAACCACATGAAATGAACAGAAATAAACTTCAGTTGATTCATAATACAGACAATTCAAGTCATGTTTTTACAGCCATATTTTCCCACCTCCCCAAAAAACATACATGCTTTTGAATTTGACAAGTTTTCATAGTGCTTTGTCAACCAAAAAGAGAAATATGTATATATGTTGTACAGCTCTATCAAGGCATTATGTTGCTGTTCATTTGTCATATCGACAGAGAGCAAAATAAAGAAGCTTCACTAATAGGACGTAAGTTATAATAGCGCTCTGGGCGCTTCCTCGTTTCCTGATAGATAACAAAGTTACCCTTTACTTCACCACAGGTACATTTTACATTTACTATTTCAGTCTCAAAAAACAACCCCACTAAACTTCATAATTGTCAAAGATCTATCTTTTGTCTCCGCTGACACTGTTCCTGAGAAGAATACAGAAATTACGACACATTATTTTTAAAACCCCTGAAGATATTTGTACATCTTGTTGAGAAGTATACACCAACCTTTTGAACAATTCCAGTGTAAATTTGCCCAGAAAAAACACTTTCTGGTTTTCGAAGTGGGTGAAAGGATGCGATATTTTGGGACTCCTATCTGCCTTCAATAAACTTTCCATCAAGGTAAATGTTGGCTCTCATTGGGGAAACACAATATTTAGTTTTGCTAATAAGATGTACAGCAATTACGCGTACTTGGTCGTCATATAATCAATTGGTGCTTGTGCCTAAGCCCACATTAGATCTCCATAGTAACCTCTGAACCCAAGGCTGGCAAGGGACTTACCCAATGAGCTGGCCAAGAGAGAACTTTCCAGGGGTCAAGATGGGGTCCTATTAAAGTGGATTCAGGAAGGGTGGCTGATTATTTGCAGGATGCTCTATACAGCCATGCCCTGGTATACACAGATTAGTTCTAGGACCCCTGCTTAGAACTAAATCCATTCATACTCAAGTCCCACAGTCAACCCCGTGGAACCTGAATGCACAAAAACCCAGCCTGTTATGTACGTGGGTTTCGCACGTATTTTCCATCTGCATTAGGTTGAAGAGGACTGTAAGTGGATCTACACAGTTGGAACCCATGTTGTTCAAGGACCAACTGTATAGAGAAAAATTAACTTTCTTTACATTGGGGGATTGGACTGAATTACTTTTCATCCTTCTTCCCACAGTGAGGATCTGTGGTTAGGATATGCCTGAAGTACTTGATTCACGGAAGATCACAGACTCCATGACGTCAGAGTACTGCTTAATCTTCACCTGCCACACAGTCTATGCCCGTACTCGGTACTCGAATATCCTTCCTAAATTAATTATTTGCAAATAATAACTCTTCAAAGACTCAGGGGCTTCTGCTCTATTTAATGGCTCTAACTCTTGGCCATGGATCCCAAACTTAGTTGCGCATGGGAAGGAACTGGGGAGTTAAAGGTTTAGATTTTGGGGCCTTCCTTTATTATCAAAGTCCTGGCATGGAACCCAGACACCTTCCTAAAAAGCTGTCTGTATTGCTGAACAATTAGATTTCCATTACCTCTCACATCACTATGCAATATTCAAAACCATCGAAAAGGTGGTTTACAATTGGTTTTTGGAATAAGTAGATTTTCATATTGATGGGTTCTATAGAGTTTTTGTAGGGGGACACCCATCTGAACCCATTATTTGGAACTTAGATGGGGAAGTTCAGCCAAAATCACATGTCCAAGGTTTCTTACCAATATTCCCCTCCTCCCCTATGGGGTTAACGCACTAGCGTCCATGGCCACTACATTCAAAAAGTAATAAGGGAAACTAGAACTTCTATTCTGTCACCAGGCAAGTAAAGAAAATCGCAGGCCCGGTCCCATAGCTGGAGGGACAGGTGCCATCATTTCTGCCTCTGGGGAGGAGCAGTGATTACTCCCACAGCCCTGGGAAGAACACTCAACCCACCTGTCCAAAATTATCTCAAAGAATCTTGCCCTCATACGTCACATCTGAACCGACCCAAGGCCAACTTCAGCACATCGAGGAGAGAGGCGTAGAAAGAACAGAAACTAAAAAGGAAATCACCCCCATCTATTCTCAAGTTCTCACTTTGTAAAAACAAGAGCAAAGATTATTATTAATCTTACGGCCATTTTCTGCTAACCTTCTCTCTTTATTAAGATTTGCTTTTAGCTGCTCCACACTCTCTCTTTCAAGCTGCTGAGATGAATAGTTGCGATTTGTCCAAGTTGGGTTTACAAAGAGCTGGCTCCAGAAATAGCCCTCAAAACGCCCAACAGACTTCCCTACCTGTTCCATTGGAAATCCTTACCTCTCACTACAGTTACCAGATGGCCAAGGGGAAGCACTTCAAAGATAACCGTAATGATACGCAACAATGAGGTATGGAGCACTTTATCATTTCATAACTTAATTGTCTGGCCTCATAATCTGGACTTGGCTGGAAGAGCGTAGGGGCTGGGTGTGATGCTGATGGTGACCCCTTAAGAATCACAGCTGTAAGAAGGGCTGCAGGCTCGGTGCCTGTAGCACAGTGGTTATGGTACCAGCCACATACACCAAAGCTGGTGGGTTTGAACCTGGCCTGGGCCAGCTAAAAACAACAATGACAACTGTAACAAAAACTATCCAGGTGTTGTGGTGGGCACCTGTAGTCCCAGCTACTTGAGAGGCTGAGGCAAGAGAATTGCTTAAGACCAGGAGTTGGAGGTTGCTGTGAGCTGTGATGCCACAGCACTTTACCAAGGGCAACAGAGTGAGACACTATCTCAACAACAACAAAAAAAGAAGGGCTGTAGGGTGGGAAGCCAGAAACCCTTCTCAGGGGGGTTACCACCAAAGGAAGAAAACTTGCAATCTATGCCCTCCTGTGCTGGGGTGTGATCATTAGGCTAGATAATGGGGTCCCTGCCAGTACTGCCAGCCCAGCATCGATGCTTACCCTGGAATCTTTTTGAGAATTGTGAACTCTGGTCCTCCTGTAACCCTACTTATTGTTATTTTTTGGGGGTTGGTATTTTTAGACAACATTTTCCCTTTGTCTGCATGCATGGAAATATACTATTTTGTATTTTCTTTTGTTAAATTATTTACTGTTAACTATTGTGGGTATGCAACAGCTGTATAGTGTACATGTGATATTTTGATACAGGCACAGAATGTGAGTTAATCAAATCAGGGTAACTGGGGTATCCATCAACTTGGCATGTAATGTTTCTATGTGCCAGGAACATTCCAGTGCCACTCTTTCAGTTATTTCAACGTGTACCCTATATCTCCAAAAAAGGCTTAAATAGAAAGCAGCGTGGAGGAATGAATGCACTGGCTTTTCATTTCATAGGAAAAATCAAATCCTCTAGTTTTGGGTGCAGAGAACTCTTGTTTATGAGAGGGGAGCCATTGGTGAGTGTCTGATAACTCATCTCCTGGTGGGGCTCACGGCCTCACATCTCACTTCTCTCCAGCGACCTTTATACACACAGGCTCTTCTCCCTGGAGCCATCCCTCGCTGCCCTCCCAGAGACATTCCTCCTGATCTTTCACTCTCAGTTGGAATGACCCTTCTCTCTACCTTCAAACGATATCAGTCCCTTGCCTGGACTCCCATAGCCTTTCACATCACCATCTCACTCACAGTCGGTTCTCCTGAAATGTAACAAACACAGATAACTACCGAATCCAAGATCAAACTATATATGTATTTCTCAGATCTATTAAATAGCAGCTACATCTGTCTATAGCACCCAAACACATCATTTCAGAGGTAAACAAAATGGTTTTAAATCTCGTAAAAGGAAAAAAAATGAATTATAGGATCAGATCACTTGTCCCCTAGATGCCTTCTAATTCTTTTTTTTTTTTTTGAGACCAGACTCTCACTATGTCATCTTCAGTAGAGTGCCCTGGGGTCACAGCTGGCAGCAACCTCAAACTCTAGGGCTTAAGCGATTCTCTTCCCCCAGCCTTCCAAGTAGTTGGGATTACAGGCACCCACCATAACACCAGGCTATTTTTTTGTTGTTGCAGTTTATTGTTTAGCTGGGCTTGGCCGGGTTCGAATTCACCAACCCTGGGGCGTGTGGCCAGCGCCATAACTGTGCTACGGGCACTGAGCCCTAATTCTCAGTTTCAAAGTCTGCCATATCTTTCTACAGTGTGGTTTTCCTGTATACTTGCTGTCCATGTGAACACAAAATACTTATATCATACGTTCCCAGAATAATGTAGACACCTGTGTTTGTATAGGCGTGTATGCATACGTGTGTATAATACACACACACACCCCACAGGGACTGGGTGACCTGCACCTGGGGCTGTGCCATACAGCAAGCACAGCCAGAAGTAAGTTCCTAGCTCTCCAGGCCCACCCATTTCCTGGCTGTGTCTGTCTCCAGCACCAAATGAGGTCATAACCACAGTTCAGGTTCTTCAACCATTAAAATGGAAAAGCTCCTTTGAAGGAGGCCCTTTCCCAGAAAGGGTAATGTCAAGGATGAAAAATATCCCTCTGTGTGCGGCTGCCCCCATTTAGCATTTCCCAACCGGACTGTCTGGGTGACATTTGGCAATACCTAAACAGCTCTAACACCTGCAACACAAGTTCTTCCAGAGGAGCACACCCACTGACAGAAGCTATTTTGCATGTTTCCTAAACTAAAAGGATAAAGGTGAAAAATGAAAAGCAGCTTCATAAAATCAGACTCTGGATGTAGCAAACTTAGAAAACCTAAATGGTCCTTCTCCCTGAAGCCCCCAGAGACAGGCTAATCATGGGAATGACGGAAGAAGGCTTAAAAATAGCACCACCATTGTCCTTTCAAAATAGCAAATGATATTCGTCTAATGTCCCACAACAGCTCTCGAAAGGAATTAAATAGCTTTCTTCAACTGGTGAAAATTATAAAACAAAATGTAAATTAAATATAAATGTACAAAAACAAACAAACAAATAATCTTTAAAGGCCAGCGCTGCTCTAGAGGTCAGAACGAAGTTGGCCAACATTTGGGTCAACTTCTACAATCTCGCCTAGAGTACGTCAGACCTGCATGAACAGGATTAGACTGGGCACATTTTCCTCTGGGTACACTTCGCTTTGCAGGTACAGAAATAGTCTCTGCCATGCTTCTCATATATGAAGCAGAAAGAGAGTTAGCTTTGAGAATAACTGCAAAATAGCTGAAGTTATGACCAGGGGCCTGAATGAGCAGAACCACAGAATATAATGGATTGATTTTTTTTTTTTAAGTTATCTGGCAGATCACAACATCATTTTGGCTGTGGAGGAGAAATCGCTGGAATTTCTTCCCTCAATTCAATCGACATTGCCTTATTCAGCGAGTAGTATATCTACTTAGGAGGGAGGAGGTTGCAGATTGTGAAGTGTTAATAAATTCAAATGTTTGCTGCACAGGGAGGAAGAAGTTATACACCCAGAGAGCTAAGCACCAGGTCTAGACGTTCTAGACAAAACACGTGGTGCTGCTTAGCAACCCTCCAGGATACTGACTGACCCCATATTGCCTGTGAAAGGACAGAGATGGGGCCAGCCAGGTACGTCTCTGTCCTTGATGAGCCTTTGCCTCAACTTCCACTTTCACCGTCTGCAGAGGCAAGGAGAAGGGATTTCATATTCCCAGTGGCTCCAGAAAGAGTCCAGGGAATAAGGCTGAGACATTAAAAGTGTTCACTTCCTGGTCACCGAGGTCAAGATCCCTATACTCCAACGCCATTCTCTGTGATCACTTCAGCACCTGCTGATTCGCCTAATGTGTTGTTTTCTTCAAGGGAGAATCTGAGAGGGCCTTTAAGTTTTCTGTGGGTGAAACTAGAAAGAGGTAGCAGCAGCACTGAGAACAAAACTCCAGTGGGCAAAGGGGTATTCTGCACTGAAGTGAAGGCTTGGCATGTGTCTAAAATAGAAAGACATGGTGTTCGGCTTAGAAGGTTGGCTAAAACACAGGTGGCTGAGCCTCAATTTCAGAGTTTTTGATTCAATAGACTGGGTTGGAACCTGAAAATTTATATTTCTTTGTTATCAGTTTTTCTTTTTTTCTTTTTTTTTTTATAGGTCTCACTCTGTAACCCTGAGTAGAGTGTCGTGGCTTCATAGCTCACAGCAACCTCAAACTCCTGAGCCATCCTCCTGCCTCAGCCTCCTGAGTAGCTGACACTATAGGCGCCGCTCATAATTCCTGGGTACTTTTGTCCTATTTTTAGCAGAGATGGGGTCTTGCTATTGCTCAAGCTGGTCTTGAACTCTGAAGCTCAAGCAATCCTCCTGCCTCAGCTTCCCAAAGTGCTAGGATTATAGGTGTGAGCCACCCTGCCCAGCCAGAACTTACATTTATAATAAGGAGAAATTTATTGGAGGAGGAACTTAACCAGGAGTTGATGCCCATGTTCCTGATCTGGGACCACACTTAAATAATCTAACAACTGGCAGATAGGATGCTTTGGAAGGTTTTAGTTTTTGAAGCTGCCTGAAGCTTGCTGTACAGAGTTTTGTGAGCACAAGGAAAATCTATTTAAAAACTGGATTCCTAAAACAAACAAACTCAAAGCAATGGGAAATTGCAAAATATAGACTGGCAAACCATACTAATAAATACAATCATATTCAAAAGGTTGGTGTATATGTGCTTTTCTCCCCTGCAACCCAGGAAAATAACTGCACTTTATTAATACAGAATAATCACATATTTACCTGCGCATGAGACTATCAACTCACTTTTTAATATAAAGAACATAATTATCACTGAAAAACAAAAATGTAGCAACATCATTATTTTTTTAAGCATGGATAATTTTCCCCTGGAAACTTGATAAATACATATATATGTATATAGAAAATTTAAATTATCCCCTCATACATTTTAAACGGAACCCAATGTATTTCCCACCATTTTGAAAACCGGAGATGGTCTCGAAAGGAATTGAAGTGTATTTTCACAATGTGCTGATTAAAACAGTGCAGTTGTTTCCCCTTATTCAGAATGAACATTTAACAGTAAGCTAAACAATTCTGAAGTGAATTAAGTTGCTTACCTTTGAGCCTCGCTCATTAAAAATAATTTCAACATCTAAGATTTTACCAAATTGCTGCAAAGAAACAGAAATATTTTATAAGCAAGAACAGCAATGGAATAGATCAAGTTATGCACACTGGTAATTGCTTCCCAAACCTGAATATTCTTTTCTCTTTTAATGTCCAAGGATATACATTTTATGTTGTTTTATCATCAAGTCCTGCACTTTTAATGAGAAAATACAATGCTATATGTTAGTAAGTCTATGACACCATTAGGTGAAATGTTCTGTTAGGGCCTAATATGACATATTAATCAAGAGGTTCATTCTGATTTTCTTTTTTTTTATATGAACGTTTTCCCAGGCACTAGGCAGCCGTTTAAAAATCACTAACACATATAATGATCTTCCTGAACTATTTCACTAGCCACTGGGAGAAAAACTCTTGGGGAGGTGGGATTTGGGTAATAAAACTCTTAGAAGATGTTGTAGATGGTTTGGGCGCCTAGCTCACATAAACGGTAGGAGCATTAAGACCGCATGAGACAAGTGAAAAGAAACATAAAAGCCAGCTCTACTAACTACCCAGGCACCCAGCATAATCAAGATAGCAGCACAGTTGTGATCAGTCCTGAGGCTGAAATGTACTTCTCCCGAGATGATTCTCCATATTGTTAAACAAACAAATCGGTTTTAGAAAATTAGCAAGAATAGGCTCTATAAAAGATTGCAATTACAAATACATCGGATGGCCGCATGAAATACAGACATACGCTTCGATCTAAATTTTCCGATTTTTCTGGATAATTATGTCTCGTGTAGTGTATGGGACCTACTTCTACTTAATCAAATATTTCTTGTTTATCTGAGCTGCACATTCAACTGCATCCTATCCAATCTTTTTTAATGTGTTGACTCTTGCAGTTTTAGTGAAAAATACAAATCAAGGAATTTTTGATTTACACTTAAAAGAAAAAAAAAGATAATGTGGGCTTTGGAACTAGAAGCCTCTGATGACCCCAAATCCCTTCCCCTGATTTTGGAATGTTTTCCATTTTCTTGGATCACGTGAAGTAAGTAGTGTGGCATTTACTGAGGACGGTCTACACTGCGTAAGTCTAGGGGGTGGGGTGATGAAAAACTCCTGTGCCGTGGCCCAGGGAAGATGAACATGAGGATTTCTACGTGGGAATTTTACTTCAGTGTAGAAAGAGAGCAAATTCCTGTTTTCTAACAATTAAACAGAACACATATTAAAATATAGCCATCGTCTTTCTCATTTGTTTGTTTTGTTTGGCGCTTTCCTATCACTCCACTGGCTTTTGTGTTTTGGATTTTAATTGCATCTAGTATTACCCTAGGAGATTCTGTATCCTGCCTCTCCCCATCGGGAGAATTATCAAGCATGCTCATCTGTGGCGGATGTCAGAGCAACCGGAGTGAGAGGTGGGACTGGGATCAAAAGAGAGCCCAGAGAAAGGGGGGTGGCTTGCCTGACCAAAGTGCTTCAGTCATAAATTACCAAGAGACCCACAGAATGAAAGCCCAGAGGCTCCTCCTCACATTCGAGAAACAATTACTTAGAACATACAGAAACGAACCTATGAGTCCTACAAAGACACCTATCATCCTTGAAAAGAAAGAAAAAAAAAATGCATACTCCAGATGAATACAAACAGCTCAAAATTTTGATGAAAAGAGTTCTGACCGTGGGGTAGAGTAACCCAAAGCTTGTCAGTCCAGACCAGAGACATGTGCCTACTTTTCAGAGTATGTACGAGAATACGTTGTGGATGGTTGGGCGTCTAGCTCAACACAAACGCTAGGAGCATGAAGACCAAATGAGACAAGTAAAGAACAAATATCAAAGCCAGGATCAGAGACTTGCATTTTTTCTTGTTAAGCAGAACTGCTAGTAGTTCTTGACTTCAGAGGGAAGTAGAAGGACAGAAGAAACCAAGAAGAGAGGTTCAACGAGAGGAGAACAAAGGGCCGAGGGGCAAGCACGCACGCTGGTGCTCCCACAGAACACAGAGCCAGCCCCCCCCTGCAATCTGTACACGCTCAAATGCTCTCTGGTCACGAGGATATTCTTTCAAAGAGCATTTTCAGCGCTCTTGTTCAAGGCAGAGAAAAATAACTTAGAGCAGAAGAAGAACACTCACATTTGGGAAATGAAGGATTTTCTGAATTCCTGAATTTCACAGTAAAGAATCCTCCAGCTTTGTGAACTCCTCTGAAGCCGTCATTTTCATGCAACTACCTCAGAAGATTCAGTCCACACATGTTATCATGTTTAGTTCAGGCATAAGAGCCTAGAAGCACATATATTTATGGAAACCCAGAGGCAAATGTCATCTATGGAACATTCTCTAAGCAGTCCACACAGAAAGCCTTCCTTCAGCAATAAGCTCGGGGTGAGGGAGAACCAATCAAAAAGCCATCTTAGCATGTCACTCCCCAAATGACATGATGACACCATCGGCCCTGAAACGGTCTCAAAGTTTGCTTCCTTGGAAGTTGTCATTAGCTTGATGGTTCTCAAAGCCAATGAAACAAGCCCTAAGAAGAATGCTGATGTAAGCCCCATTTCTAAGACAGTTGTGTGCTATATTTATAGTATCAACAGTTTAATTGGGAAGTTTGGTGCTAATGATGTAAACACAGCTGGCACATTTTCAATTTAAATAGACATGACTCGTTCGCAGACATAACGAGCATTTGTTTGCTCAACAGCAATGTTGGGGAGCCTTCAACAGTGCCCCACATCCACACACTGTGTCTCAATCGCTATATCAGGAAGACACTCCAGAAAGAAGCTCAGATGCATGCACTTGGACAAATATGTATCGAGCATTTTGAGACATTCTCAGATCAAATACTATTTCTCGGGGAAAAAATACTGTGAAGGATGTTCAATGGACATAGCATAAAACATGAAAGTAAAGGTTAGTTCAAAGTGTGTGTGTTGAGACTAAGAAGAGAGATCAACCCAGTTTTTCTGAGTGTTGGCTTCATGTTGGAAATGTATAAACAGGAAACGCTAAGCCATGTCCCCCAAAACTGGCTTCACCACCGACAGCGTTCTGGGGGATAGAACTTTGCAACCTGCCATTGAAGGTACAGGCAAAGCCCGTCTCTGTTCTATTACTCAAGAGTGATCATGAAAGCTTTGTTCAGTCATGCTAAAACTCATGTCATCTGCTTTATGAATAAAAGAGGGCTTGAGTCAATCATTTTACTGCCCACGGTGGGGTCTATATTTTGATTACAAAATCGAGGTTGTGACAATCAGCGCAATATGGTGCAAATTTGAGCAACTGTGTCTGAAAACACTTTCATGACAGCAAGTGTTGTATCCAAGGCCCAGACAGATTACGTGTCTGTATAATCTACTTCTCTTGCCCCAAAATTTAAATAGTGGGTTAAATTAAACATTCTATCAAAGAGAGATACATTGCAGTTAATTCTGTGGAAATTCATATATTGCTTTCTTGGAATCATGAAGAAGGAAATGGAAAATGCACGCTCAGGTGGTCCCCATATAAAGAAGGGCTCAAGAGAAGGAAGCCAGGGCCAGAAGTGACAGCCCTTCTCGGGCACATCTGGTGTCAATGGCACAGATACTATAATAAGAGATCTAGTCACTCACATTTCAATGGGTTTTAAAACGTCTCTGGCTTCTGCTTGTACATTGTAGCCACATGACCTCTTGTCCATAGGAATGATTCACATTAGGGAAAGAAAAAATGAAAGAAAGAAATCCAAGAAAATTTAATGTGAAACATTGGAATCTATATTTTTAAAGAGAAGAAACTAAAGAATATGAAGCACGTGGTGGAAGAAAGGAAACCAGGATCCCCGTCTCAGCCAAGAGGTGCTGAAGCCACAAATTAAATAAAATGTGAGACCCCTGTAGTCAGATTGGGCATGCAGCTGTTGGAACTCTTGGTGGGTACAGAGTTGTTATGAACTTGACCAGGTTTTAGGCAGTTGGAAAAAACGAGGTTGCCTTTTTGCCTTGTTTTGCTTTTGACTTTGAAATCTCATGCCCATATTGAACCAAAAAGACAAACACGGAGAAGTACAAAGATCTCTGAGAGTTTTTCTCTGTCATCACCCTCCTGGTAACCCCTGCCAACATGAGGGGACAAAGGTGGACTGTACCGCCATAAGGAAAAGAAGATGTCACACATCCACATAACTTGAGAAATACCTAATGAAAATGGAGTTATTTACAGTAACTACGACCTGTAAGAGGAAACCCTATTGAATTCCCTCGTCTCCAGTGTGGGGAGCCTTTGGAATGTTCACAGATGCCTTTGAATGTGACTCCTGTCCCTAGATGTATCTATCAGGTAACAAGAATGACTTTGCAGTCACTGATATGTGGCCAGGAAGAAGAGACATTTAGTGTTTAAATTCATGTCTTCAGAATGCTGGCTGGAAACCTAGGATACCCAAGAGTCATTCGAAGGGGTCCAGAAATCCGTAAAAGCCTGGTTATTTATTTATTTATTTATTTATTTTTGAGACAGAGTCTCACTATGTTGCCTTCCGTAGAATGCCGTGGCGTCACAGCTCACAGCGACCTCAAACTCTTGTGCTTAAGTGATTCTCCTACCTCAGCTTCCCAGGTGGCTGGGACTATAGGCATCTGCCACAATGCCTGGCTTTTTTTTTTTGTTGTAGTTGTCATTGTTGTTTAGCAGGCCTGGGCTGGGTTCGCGAACCCGCCAGCCCCAGTGTATGTGCTGGTGCCTTAACCACTGAGCGCAGGCACCAAGCCAGCCTGGTAATTTTTATGGACAAATTTCACAGGAAAGTAAACAAACAAAACTTGCATATTTTTTAAAATGGACACATACTGTTTGTGAGGAAAAGAGTTAACTCTAACGCTACTGAATGTACGCCGTACTCTCTTAATTGATAGGTGGTAAATGTATACGTCATCTGGTCAAACCAACATCTTGTAGGTTGCTTGAAAATCTTGACTTTATATAAAAAAGGGCTCTGAAACCTGTAGATTTTGATCAGAGTTTGATACCAGACGGTACAATATTATGGCAAGATCTGTGCCATTTGACCCGACAGGCTGAGATATTAATGCAAGCAGGACCCTGCCCTGTGATTTCTAGCTGCGAATATTCTGAGTACCTCTCTGACATGGCATTGTAACCCTGGTAACCTTCAAGATAACCAAGAATACAAGGGAAGAGTGAAGAACCCCTGAGGGTGGGAGCTGGGGTGAGCTGCAGGGAGCAGCAGACGCCGTGTGAAATGGTGCCAAGACAGTCATTAAGGGAACCAAATTCAGAGCTAACATCACAGTGACTGTTGATGAGAAAGGATCGGCGGAGTGGCAAGACGTCTCCCTAACCTGACAGGACAAAGAGAATATAACGCCTTTGGCTGCCCATCACTCAGACCTGGTCTTACTGCTTCACACACACTTAACCTCGACTCCAACTTTGAACACTCTGCACTTTTCAAAGTCATCCCTGACCTGAAAGTGCCCGAGGGTATCTCTGTTCTGCTAGAGTTGGAGGGCTCAACTCAAGGTTATTACTAAATGAGGGAGAGAAAAGTGCAAAAGCTGACCTTTTCCTCTGAAATGTCAGGATTCAAGTGTGGGTATCTTTTAAAAAGGAAGATGCTTGTTCTGCTCTTGTGTCAGATGCATACTTGATAAGCATCATGTGTGTAAGAGAAATAAAAGGTGCCAGCTAAGCCCTGAATCATAGAGCCCTTGAGTAATGAGCCCAGGTTGCCCCTTTAATGTGGAGAATGATGCCAACTTTGCTCAAAACGATGCACTCAACTTGGTCATTTTCCTATTCCTTTGTAAAGATTTGCATCCATCCCCAAACTCTCTTAAGAAGAGTCTCCAAGCAGCCCACCTTTGCTCTCGGTCAAGCATTAACGATTTAGTTCTTTCTACGGAATCCACAAGCACTTATCATGGCTGGGATGTCACGGACAGACAGTTTTTTGTAGCTGCAAAAGTGAATGCTATCCAAACCCTGTCAAAGCTCTGTCCTCTGTTGGAACTGAGCTCAAGGAACTTCCCGGAGTGGTTAGTAAAGATGCCTTCTAAGAAAAGAATCAGGGTCATGGAGACGTGCAAGGAAGTAATGCTATGGTTATTTATGCCTTTCTAGTCTGGTGGTGCTCTGGGCTGGTCTGTGTTTCACCATGCTACCTAGGCAATGCTGTCCTCTATGGCACGTATATCTGGGAATCCCTTGCCACTGATTCCAGGAGAATGTGTGCTGTAGGAATTGAGTCAGACTTAGAAATCAGTAGACTTTTCTTTGTTGTCACTTTTTTTTTTTTTAAACTAAGCCTTATGCAGGACTGATTATCTTTTACAACTGTTCTGAAATCTAAATGCACAGTGCCTGGGACAGAGGAGGTGAATGAATGAATGAATGAATGCAGGGAGGAGTCACTCTTCTGGATGACCCAATAACTGCAACACAGAACAAAACCTAGAGGACTCAGAATGCACATCTGAGCCATGATAATGGGGTGCTGGCCACTGGATTTGGGGTCATCAATGGGCTTGTTTCAATAGTGAGTAATCTAGGAGCTTAATTTCCATCTGACATCCAAGTTAGTTATTGGAAGAAGACCATTTGGCCAAGTGGCAACATGGCGAACATGTATAAAGAAATACATATGCTACAACCATGAAGAGTGTCCAGCCACAGGGTACCCACCCGACTGACTGCCTTCCCCCACCCTCACATAAAGGGCTCATCTTAGTACTGTAAATACCAAAAGCTTACATTAGAAGAGAGGACTCTGGGGACCCAGAGTGGACACTGCTGAGCAGAAAGCCAGTACTTACACCAAACATTTGTCGGAGGTCTGGATCCCGGAACCTGAAGGGGATATTGGAGACGTGCAGCCGTTTGGGCTGGGACTTGTTTTCCGTGTTTTCTGAAGGTTGTGTCTGGGGCTGCCCATCTGTGGGTGCTGCATCATCCGTCTGCTAAAAGAACAAGAGGAAAGCAAAGAGGCTCTGAGTAGACCCAAATGGTCTATTACACTGTGCTGCTGTGTCCCCTAAATGGCAGGAAAATGCCAAAACAAAGGAACCGGGGATGGGAAGGAACTGCCGTGTCTCTCTTTCATTCATTCCAGCACCCATCGTGGATGATCCAGCCTTTAGCAGTGAGCAAAGCAGACAACAACCTCCACTCTCATGGAACCTAAGTCTCATGGAGGAAAGACAGTAAAACGAATTAATAAAAATGTTATGGAGCTGGTAGGAAACACTGCAGAGAAACATAAGGCAAGGGAAGGGGTCCGGGAGGTGCTGGGGAGTGAAATACCTCACAAAGGAGGCGGCAATAATCATTACAGGTAGGAAAATAAGTATTCCATAACTGATGCCATTCAGGACAGTAAGGTATGCTTACATAAGCATTCAGTCTGCACAGATAAAATATGAAGAAAAATATTTGAAAAGGCTGTTTGGCATTCTGCACGACAAGTAACCAACTGATCGACCTTTTAAGTTCTAACTTTAAGGTTCCTAATTGTACAAACCTGCACAGTCCGCTACAGCTGACCACGTGTGTTGCTGCTTAAACTTAAGTGAATTATAATGAAGTAAAATATGACAATTTGTTTGCTGCAGCTGAATTTCAAATGCTGAAGAGCGACATATTCCCATGATGCACAATGCAGATACAGAACATTTCTATCTCGGCAGAAAGTTCTGCTGTTCTATGTTGGTATAGACAACATCACATTGTAATACCTGGTTGCTCCACTATGATAACATCTCCATTATTATGATACCTGGTGTCTCCCCCCACCAAATAATCTTGGATAACATGACATTACATTGACACTCATATACAAGTCTAAACTAAGAAAAAATTACAGTAACATCTTGTATCATTATAGCCACTGCTATCATCCCAGCTCTAGAGTTTCAATATTTAAGAGACACTTCGGATACTTTCTTTGCAATTAGCATATGCTCCCTCTAGGTGGCAGTAGACGCCATCCACACCAGATCACTTGCTTCTTAGAAACTATGACACAAAGCCTATGTGTGAGCCCATCCAACTCATGAGTAAGGAATCGTCCTCACCTATTTATAAGCAATATAGAAGCATAAAACTGGGACAAAATTATCAATGCAGGCAGCCAGGTGTAAAATAATAATAACTTAGAGGCGACGACAATCTTACAAAGTGAAATAGAAAAGAGACACCCAAGTAACAGGAGCATAATTAGCAAGTGTCTCGTCAACCATGGTATTTACTGGAAGATTTCACTTATATTCTCTTTATGAACACACCCTAAATTGCATTTTCAAGTCAAGACCTTCTAGTGGCTGGCACACCATTCTCCCAAGCAGATTTGATAGCAAAAGCCGCCTCCGATGACTTCTTCACCTGTCAAGGGCATTGTCATGATGACAACAAAACAATGTACTTAGTTATTTTGCATATAGTGTTGGAGTGAATAGGGAGAAGAATGGTGATCATTTTCTTAGGTGGAAAATTAGAAATCATAAGAATTCACACCTTACAGGGCTCTGTGAAGGCTGAATGTAATAATGTGTACCAAGGTGGCAGAGACCTTGGCACATGGTCTATATTCAATAAAAGGAAAGTAACGAAGTTTTTAGGGTAATAGCGATTTTTAAAAATCTCGAGAGGCGTAAATCTCCAAATCACAAGCAGTTCCCAAGTTAAGGAAAGACACAGAGGCAGAAAAATGACAATTGTAATACAGACTGTTAAGTGCCGGAATAAGAATGAATCATTATGACTTGAGTAACCTTCAATCGGGACATACATCACAGCTGGAGGGTCAGCAAGCCTTGCCTTTTATGGAGGTGAAATTTCAAGTGTGAGAAGTCTAAGAGACGAGATGAAAAGGGAGACAGCAAAACATGTGTGAAGATGCAGAGAGGTGAAATCATATTCTGGATTTGGACGTGTACTTGAGCACCACTGGTTGGAAGGGGTATTTATGAAGGAATGGCAGAACAATAGATTATAGAAGTAGTCAGGGGGTGCTGGATCAAAGCCCTATGTGCAAAGCAAAAATATGAACTTCACTCTAAAAGCTGTAAGGAGTCACTTGGGGTTCACAGAATAGGTGTGATGTGACCAGCTGTGACACAAGTGATAAATGTCTGTTTAATGGCTAGCTGATTCATTGACTGACCACACCAATGTATTATCGGTGGATGAATAATCAATGAGAAAGTGAACAATCAACTCTGCCCCCTTCAAGGAATAGTCAAGGCACAGTATTATATCACGGAGACCCACATAGAGCAAAGCTATGTTTTCTCCCCTGAGAATATACGATTTGCTTCCACCTCAACACTCTAAGCTTGTAGCAGTATCAGACAGGACTCTCAACCTTCCAATCCATTCTTTCTTTCCATTCTGTTAGAAGTTCCCATTTAAATGTGAAATTAAAATGAGCTCCTTCTCATCCCAAGAAGGAGACTTAGATTTGGATTTGTGCACAGCTGCTGGATGTTTCCGTTTAATAAACCTAATTAGGAATTACAGAGATTATGATTAAACATATTAAATGATTAATAGCATTATGCTGCTCATGTGAAAATTAAAATTAATCATCTCTAGTCAAACAGGACTTTGGAGAAATCTTTGCGTTGTTTCCTTTGATGAAAACATACAACGCTCAATTAATCATTTTGTAGCGTAGGCTTATATACAAATGCCTATAAATGGTTACTCAGGAATACCTGTGCATCAGTGATAATGTTTAAAGAAAACATATAAAATAAAAATGTTTTAGGTCCTTGTGGGCACATGGGAAGAAAATAAGAGGAGCATTAAGGTACAGAGGTTGAGAAAGAGCAAGAGAAAAAGAAAAGAAAAACTCTTTCAGACTTGAGCGTGTGTGTACATGGGGAGGAGAGAGAGAGAGAGAACATTTCCACTATTTGCTCATCTTGGGCAGGTCACTTCACCTCTCTAAGCCTCCCTGGACTCATCTATCAAAGGAAAATGACAGCGCCCCTCTCCGGGGACTGGAAGGAGGATTGAACCCAGACGCAAGTGCCTGGAGCAGCGTCCGCAGCATGTTCAGGGCTGGACTGAAGAGTCTTCATTCCTCTTCCTCCCAGTGTGTGCGTTGCTTCTCCTTCCATTTTTCTGGGGCCTTTTAGGGAAAACATATCTAATACAAGCATGCGTTCTATGTCTCCGTGTTCATTTCTCGAGAGATGAACGCAAACTTGGAGGCTGAAAGCAACAGAACGTTATTGTCTTGTCGCCATGGAGGTCAGAAATGTAAAACCAAGGTCCGAGCAGGGGGCCACACGCCCTCTGGAAGCTCTGTCCCTTCCGGCTTCTGGTGGCGTGGCTCCTGATGCTCTCTGGGTGGGAGACACAGCCCCCGTCCGTCTTCCAGCATCCCAGAGGCAAAGCTCCTGTCTTTCTCTTCTTATCAATACATTCCTTATTGCATGTAGGAGCTTCGGACAGGAGCACTTTGTTTAAGGGTCACCGTCCAAGCCACCAAGGGATCCCCCACCCAGGCCACCCCCACTAAACAAATCAAAAGAGCGTGTCCTACAAACGAGTAGCTGCTATCAAGAAGGGGACAGCATGGAACTCTCAAGATGATTGGCCTTAAACCAGGTCCAGAAAAAAAAATGTCCCTTTCAGCCTCGCATGTCAATAAAGGTCAGTCTAATGAGGTCCCCTACAGAGGCAAGACTGTGTCTTCCCTTCACTATCCCGATCTCCCCAACTGCCTCTCTGCACTTAGCCCTGGATGCGGTGACACTTCTCAGCCCAGCTGGGAAGCCTTTCACCCGTCTTCTGAAAGGCCACCAGCATTCAAGGCCAAGGACATGCCAGCCCTGTGTCTACCACTGTGCCTCACACAGTTGGTTAGTGGAGGCAGCTTTGTTGCAGAGCTTTGTTGCAGCTTAAGGCAAAAGCAGGGGGTGAACTTTCTAAGGAGAAAAAGGAAATGTGGAAAAGCTAGTAAACTTGGTACTAGAACGAAGTATCTAGAATATACATCCCGGAAGAGCTGTGATTACGGAATTTACAGTTACATTCCCCAGAGTGGAAGCATATCAAGGCTCTGTGGGAAGTAACTGCTGAATGACCTCCTGATTCATCTATGTCTGGGATTTTAAAAAATTTATGCTTTGCCTTCAAGTGAGACTCACTCGGATTTAGAAATATACTTCATGGCCATAGTGGAGAGGTCAGAAGGTGGGACCTAGAACCCAGCAAATTGATACTGTTCATTCATTCAGAGACTGGCGGACATTGAGAACATTTGGAAGACTAAGGATCTTGGAGGTACGAGGTACATTCCCCTCTATGAGGCTCAGTGTGTTCCTGCCTTGGCAATGTCGTCGTCTTCTTGCTTCTTGCAACACACTGAGTGGGTTACCTCTTCAGTCTTTGCACTTAATCCTGCATTGGCCTGGGAGACTCTTTCCCCACATGCTCCTGTGGTTTGCCTTCTCCTCAATACAACCCCTCCCTGGGTATCACCCATCAGAGAAGGCGTCACTGGCTTTGTGGTCCACAACAGCCTTGCACCAGCATCCCTCCCTCCTTCCCGCTGACTCATCACAGCACACATCCCACCTCCCCCTTACATTATCTGCTCTCTGATCTTGTATAGGACCTATCTTTTCCGCCAAAATACAATTTCCTGAGAACAGAGACTGTGGTTCTTCTGTGCACTGTTTTATCCCCACGCCTAGAATGGTGTTTCTGGCCGCCAACACCACTGATATTTTGGGCTGGTTCTGTCTGTGCTTGGGGAGCCCCATCCCATGCAGGGCAGGTATCTGGTGCCTCACTAGATATCAGAAGGCTTCTCCTGGGTTGGAACTACCAAAAAAGACTCCAAGGATTCAAGGGTTCTCCAGGAGGCAGGGTTGTGCCAATGGAGACCGCTAAACAGGGGCACATGGTAAGTTCTCAGACCCTTTAGAACAGGATTAAGGTGCCACGTCTTTGTGAACTGTGAAGTCTCGTGAATAAAGAGGGGGCATTATAATGATCATTATTAACAGTATTAATGACCACCAGCTTTTGATTTTTCTTCAGATCCATGGCTATGCACGACTCTGAAATGCAGCCTCCCCCTCACTCAGGGAAGGCCATGGGCTCCAACATGGGTAGAAAGTCCATTAACCTCAAGAGGTAGGTTTCCCAGCAGTGCTTGGCAGAGGCTCCCAAACAAGCTCATTAGGACCACAAGGCCAGCTTCTGCTCCAGCCCAGTGTGAGGGCCCTATTAGGAGATGGGATGTCTGCTGCAGAATTTTTCTTAATAAATAAACTCCCCAGGTATCGGCACAGGTTATAAATGTTAAGAAAACAGCACCGGCAGTTTAATCTCCTGAAGAACCCTGAGTGCTTCCACAAAGACCTTAATAAAGAACCGCGGGGCTCCCTCTGCTGTAATCGTTCCTAATTCAATGAATAGCTCTGAGCAACCCAAGACTAATCCTGGTGAAATTGGATTCTCATATCGACCAATCCGGGAACGACTCCTTGAGAGATAATGCAAAGCCGTGTAAAAATCTGTGCCTTTCAAATTTTGACCCCACCCCACAGCATCCTTTCTCTAAGTCCAGTAGCTGCTACTGAGTTCCACCTGTGGGGCACCTTTTGGTGGTGACCAGGTAACTGGGAGGAAAAGCAGAGGTAAGGGGAGTTTGGGGCTAGATTTGTTTGACTTTAAACCCTGGTTTCATCACTTACAAACCCAGCTCCCTACATTCTTTGGAACCCTCCATTTCTAGGTCAAAGATTTCTGTCACTGGGTTGTCCATGGGCCCAGGGCGCTAGGGACCACCATTCCTCTCCAGGGATGGCAGAGGAAAATGTGGGGCGTGTACACACTTGGGGGATACTTTATCAAGTTGTCAGCAGGAATCAGAATATTTATCAGAATATCAGAAATGAGATTTCAAAGCACAGTGCTGAGGGGAAGAGGAAGGCAACAATTAGAAATAAAGTAAGAACTATACCAATTACATTTGATGGAAATTAAGAACACGTATAAACAACATAGCACTCGTAGAGTTCAAGGATGCTGCTGGTAGGTACTTTAGAGCAATCCCACCTAGTAAAATATGAGTGATATACATGTATGGAATTTTCTAGAAGCCACATCTTTAAAAAGTAAAAAGAGATGCAAATATTATTTAAAATATGTATATCTTATTTTAACCTAATTTATTAAAAACGTTATTTCAACATACCGTCAATATAAAAAAAGGTATACATATATGAGAAAGAGAGAGGGAGAGATTTTTTTTGGACTAACTCTTTGAAATCTTGTGCCTATTTTATACTTACTCTTATCTCCCTATGGACACGGAATTGTCATTGAAAAATACTTGACCTGTATTTAGGCTTTGAAAAATGAATGATTGGAAGGGTTTCTAAACATACTCCAAAGGTTCCTAATACCTGAATCAAGTGTCAGGGCTTATGGTTAAATTCAAGTTGAATCAGATTAAAAATTCCACGCCTGTGTCACGCCAGCCATTTTTGAAGTGCTCAAGTACCAGCAGCTGGCAGGCCCCTATATTAGGCAAAATAACAGCCGCTTAGGGACGCTAATGTTCTAATCCCTGGAACCCTGAATAGGTCACTTCACACAATCAGACTGCAGATGGGATCAAGGTTGCTGATCCCTGGCCGTATCATGAGAAGATTATTCTGGATTACCTGTGTGGACCTATATAATCACCAGGGTCCTCAGAAGTGAAACGGAGAGGTCGGTGGAGTGGGAAGAGAAGGCAGTCGCTGATGTGATGTGGAAAACTCAACCTGTCATTACTGGTTTTGAAGAGGGATGAAGGGTGACCTCTCAGAGCCAGAAAAGGCAAGGGGATGAATCCCGACAAAAGCCCATTGAGAGAAATATCATCCGAACAGCTAAAATCATGTTTAGCCTGGTGATAGCCACGTCCGGCTTCTGACTTCCAGAACGGTAACAGAATACATTTGTGTTGCTGAAGACACCAAGTTTGTGGTCATTTGTTACGGCAGCTACGAGAAACCATCAGCCTTTCTCATCAGAAAGCCGAGGGTAGAAGATTCCAGGACGGCCACAGCGTGTTGGGAGGGATGGGGGTGCAGAGTAGGTTTAAAAGAAAGGCAAGCGGGAAAACAACTGTTCCCTAGAACAGTGACAATTGTGTCCTTTGAAATAAGGAATATAATAAAGTCAACTTTATCTAAGTCTCAAATTAAAAACAAATTCATGAAATAAATGTGGGATACTAGTATCTTCCTCGGGTGGTAATGTAAAAATTAAAGACCATCATTACAGACCACCTAGCACTCCCAGTGGCAGCTGTCTAGAGTGACTCTTGCTGCTGTCATTGTTATTTGGTGGCACTTCCTTTACCATGCACATACATATTCTTAACTTATCTCTATGTTCACGGACAGAGTGATGATTTTGTGAGCGTTGTAGACCCATTCGCCGGGTGAAAGGTGCACATATATCTACATTTTGCTTACAATTTTGGAACATTTACAAGCTCCCTAGAGGATGCATTCACATCCGTGACATGGACAAGGACCCCTGTGGATGACTTCTGTTTCTTCTTGAAGTTAGACAAAGGATTCTGACAGATTCCGATGCTGAATCCTTCCACCCACTGTAGCTCATACACAAAGGATAAGGCTAAAAGGTCGGGGACAGAGGGTGAAAAGAATACTGTGTGGTGCTTCTACCATGAGCTGGGCATCTTGCTAGATGTTTCCCGCCGAGCTGCTGTCACAACTGAGGCTCAGAGAGGTTATGTGATCTGTTCAAAGTCACACAGCCAGAAGATGGCAGGATTAAGTTTAGAGTATCTAACTCTATTTCTTTGGACTCTTTTTATCCTTCAGTGGCTTTTCAAGGTCACGGTGAAGATGACCTTGAAAGACCTCAGAAGTCTGAGCACAGCCATTGAGGAAAATAGCAAAGCACTTGTACAAAGGAGTAAAGATTCTTAGTCCATGTTTGGACCAGAACCAGAGCGATGAGGTTTGTGAATGAAACCCTAGCACGCCTAACCAACCAAAAAGCAAACAGAGCCTGGCTGCTTCAGATGTCTCCTTGGAGGTACTAGAGCCCTGGGTTGACCTCTGCTAAACGCTATTAACCATGTCCTTAAACATTCTTATTGTACTTGACTTTTCTGTCCTACAAGAATATGACCATCCCAGGAATAAATATGATGGCAAACCCATGTGTGAAGCCCTTGAATGTGAACCGTTCCAGGAAATACTTTGGGGACCAGCTGCTTCTTTGTCCATGCGTATTCACAATTCTGCAAATCCAGGTTTGGAAACACTACAGCTAAGACAGGATGCGAATGGAGGTTGATTTTCCCCACACTCAGCCTATTGAATATTCAGCCTCTTTACTTTCCTATGGGCTTCGTCCCATCCGTGAGCAAAACTCCTCGCAGTGATAAATAAAAAGTGTACTGTGAATAGCCAGCCGCTTCTCCCTCCTCCCCCAATCAAGTTATTTGTCAGAGAGAAAAGCTTGTGAGTGTCTTTGAGGCATTATTTGATTAAGTTGACAATATTATGTGAGCAATGGTTGAGTACCCACTGCGATGTACTTGGGACCAAATTGATTTGTGTAACGAACCCTCGCTCTGTCTCTTCTTGCAGCCTGAATAGCGGTCTTGATTTAGCCAGTAATGCCGGGTGCCGAGTGAATTTACAGGGTCCACGGTCCCTCTCTCTCAACCTGCAGAGAATAGCAGGGCAGAGCATGGGCTGGCATAATTCAATACATTGTACTATAAGCTCAGAAAATAATATCACAGAGCTCTGCAATATACCTATTTGATTTGATTTGTAAACCTGATAAAAAAGCAATCGAGAAAAGTTCAGGGGGAAAATATATATGTTCTAAGCAAAAAAATGTAACCATATTGAATGTGTACAAAGAACCAAAGAATGGGGAGGAGAAAAATCATGCATACTAAATCAACTTCATACCCTGCATGAGACAATATTGCACATTCTCCATTTAAAATGAAGCAGGATGGTGAAAAGTTATTTTCCATTAAAAATAATAATAATAATGGCAAGCCCAGGGAATGTGAATTAAAATCCACAGTTCAGGTTTTCTCACAATCCTACTTCAAAAACGGGCTCGTGCAGATTCCCCTGGCTTCCTGCTTTTTCATTTGAGCTTTGTAGGCAAACAAATAAGTTAATCACACAGCTTTGGATGTAGTTAATGCCTCATTCTGAGCTCTGGCTGGGCTGATTCCAAAGCCCGGTGACAGAGATTTAAGAAATACATCACATTTCCCTCCACTCAAATAAATTCAATGCTCTGCTCAAATGATGAGAGTCTTCAGAAAGGAGGAGGGCTGGAGGACAGAGAAGGGCTGACTATAAATTCCTTGGCTTCTTTTTTTATATTTTGGAGAAAGACTAGGAATTTACCACACCAGTAAAGGAGACAGGCTGTCTAGTATTAGTCTGTATCAGTCTCCTCGAGCTGCTATAACAAAATATCACAGACTGGGTGGCTTAAACAACAGATATTTATCACAGTTCTTGAGGCTTAAGGTTTGATCTTGAGGCCAAGATCAAGGTGCCAGCCAGTTCTCTTCCTGGTGAGGCTCTTTTCCTGGCTTGCAGATGACCTTCTTCTTGCTCTAATGTCATGTGTCAGAGACAGAGCAGCTCTGGCATCTCTTTCTTCTCTTTCAAGGACATAATCCTCTCATAGATACCCCCACCCCAATGACCTTATCTATACCTAAACACCATGACAGTGGGGGATTAGGGCTTCCACCTATGAAGTGAGGGTGGAGGATATAACTCAGTCTCCACCAGAGTTACTGAAGCAGAACCTACAGACATCTCCAACACAGAAGCAAATCTTTCCCAAAGAGGGGCAAGGCTTGAAACTGGGTAATCACTTACCCCATCATTCAAAACATATTTATTGAGCACCTGCTGTATATATCAGGTCCTGGGGACATAGGAGGTGGGGTTGGAAGCTGGAAATTGCCTATCGGAAAGCAAAATAATAAGACTATAGAATGTATTCTTTCTTTACTTCTTCATGTTCCAAAGCTTTGACTTATACTTCCAGGAATAAATAGTTTAAGAATATACTACTGATAATGATGATAACAACAATAAGTATTTGTAGAGTTTGAAACTAGATTATCTGGGTTTGAATTCCAGCTCCACTACTTCCTATTTAGGTGACCTTGAGCAAGTTATGTAACCTCTCTGGGCCTCCTTTCCTTCATTTGGAAAACATAATACTATTAGCATCTATCCCAAATGAGTCAGGACCTGTAAGTGCTCAGGATGGTTCCCGGCCCATGATGATTATGATGATCCACAGCCGGAACAGTGGCTGATGCTCGACTGCCATGTAATGAACAGTGGGTGAATGATGAGCATTCTGTTAAGCTCTTTGCATACATTATATTTCAGTGCATTACTTGGTGACTCAGACAGGAAGATTCCATTACTGTGCCCATTTTATGACCAAGGAACTGAGTTTCTGAGGGGCAAAGAGCTTCTTTGGGAGCCTCGGTCAGTACCTTGGAGGCAGCAGGGCAGAACACTTTTGAGCCCCAGCACGGCCGTCCCCTGGATCAAGTCCCTTATTGATACCTAAGGAAGATGCAAGAGCTTTCTGGGTATTTTGTGGTTAAAACTCAGATCAGTCCATTTTAAAGCTTCCCAAGTCAATGAGATTCAATGTCTCTCTTCCTATAGCTATAGATCTGTGACCCAATGGACCTGCAGTGGTCAAATTCTCCAGCAGGGTCACCTCTGGAACCTTTCTCTTCCTCCTCCTCTTGGGCCCAGATTCTCTCCGGACTGGAAACTGGGAGAAGGGCCCCAGGAGTTGGAAACATCTCATGAAAATGGATGCTTCTCTCTCACTCTGCGGAGGCTCTGGTGCCACTGCAAGTTTCCATAGAAGTGGAGTCTGTGGAGTCAGCCTGCTTGGGGTCCTTGGTGATCAGGCACCCCCTGTCATCCTCTGTTGCTGCCTGGAGTCTTACATCTTCATGGACACATCTATTGGCCAGTACTCCCAGCTCTCCTGTTAGATGAGCTGTCTTCCTTCAGTGCTGGGCTTCCTGGACAGCTGTGGAACCCTATGTTCTTCTCTGGCTTCGGGCTCCTTTAAAATCCAGAGGAACAGAAGGGGACAGGTGGCAGGCACCTTAATGGGTTCTCCACAGCCACTCTTTCTGATCCTTCTGTGCTAGGGGATGCTAGCAAGAATCCACCTTTATAAATCTCTAGGTAAGAAACAGGTACATATCTCTGTGACATGTCATCCCACACCCACCTCATTTAAAAAAACATGTCACATTCTCCCAAGAACCCTGCCACTGTCTTCTGTGTTTGTGGCATTGTGAAGATGAGCCTTCTTGTTTCCCAGCTCAGTGACCTTCCCACCTGAATGAAGAGTTGGCCTCCCCTTATGAGGAGTGACCCTCTGAGGGCTATCTCCACACCCTACCTTGTCTTCCTGATTTTCTTCAACTTTCTGTCCCACTCAGAAATTAAGGCCACCCTAAACATTAATTTAACAACAACAACAAACTGCTGATATTTTATACTGAATCTTCAATTCCACCTGGCTTGATGATTTTTTTCCCTCTAACGTATTATATAAGATTTAAATGAACCTAATGGCAATATTACATGTAGGTTAATTTTCTAGGCCTAAGAAAACTACTAAGAGCACAATTCAGCTGCAGAAAATGGATGGTGAATTCAAGACAGAACTGATCTCCGTGAACTTCCCCGGATTTTCCTTACTAATTGCTTTTTTCTTTGTGCAAATTCCTCAAAAGGAATTCAAAAGCACCCCGAGGGTTTTGTTCTGGGACTAATGGGGATTTTCCAGTATATACAGAGACATATAGATATTATTCTTTGTGAACATTGATATGTCTCTGTGCATAAATTTGACAAAGAATCGTGTCACATAAAATACAAAATTTTCTGCAAACTGACACTTCTCAAGTTATTTTGGCGTTCCAAATCTTATTTGACAGTAGGCTAATTTCTTTCACACAGGCATATGTATATGTTAGGAAATGGAAATACTAAGAAATACACTCTGAAAATGGAAATGCCTGCATCTCCTGTCTAATTAGCTGGCTCTTGACCTAGACAGAAACAGCACGCTTTATCCTAAAGGGCATAAAGTGAACACTTTGACCTTGCAGACCACACCACACATAAAAACAGCCACAGCGAGTAGGTTCCTTAACCATGAACATGTCTGTGTTTCAATAAAGTTGTCTTTACAAAAACAGACAGCGGGCCAGGGATGGCCCATGTCATGACTTCCCATGTCTACCTTTAGAGGAAGAAATACTCTGGGTCCATTTTATCCTACTCCGCTACCGTTTAAAGGGCTCCTGCTTGTAACATTTGTGTAGATCTGAGGAACAAAGGATCATAAAAGACATACTCTGAGCCCTCAGAAAGCTCTCCTTCCTGGGGGTGGGGGGGATAATAAATCACAAGATAATGAGTTTTCTGATGGAAGGACCTTAGGATACATAATTCAGCCAGAAGAGGAATATGGAATACATTTTAAGAAAGTCTTATTTCTTTAGAAACTCAGCAGTCATTAATTAGCAGAGCTCACAAGCAAAGCTTTTGGTGTTCTAGAGGTCCAATTATTAAAACAAGGAGAGAAAAACTCCCACTAGTCTTGAGGTGGCCTCTCATCTTAATTATATCTAATTATGCCATTCATGGCTCTAATGAGAAGACAGTGGGGCTTGAAGTGATAACATTTGGGTGGTAGACATGATGCTGTGTGACCCTGAGCAACTTCCTCTCCCTGAGGCTCCATTTCTTCGGTTTTGGAAAAGGAATAACGACACCTGCCCATGTTTGAGTCACAGAGAAACAACTAAGATTTTGCTCCAGAAAGTGCTCTGGCTATTTCCAGGTGTCTTGCACCTGTAGTTAATAATTTCCAGTTTGGGGTGAGGATACCCTATATAAAAAAAATAAGATTTGATTGCATAGCAGGATGATCATATGAAAATCAGTGTGGCAACTATAAGATTTTTATTCACTGATCCTTTTGTTCAGAAGATTTAAATTCGAGTCAAACTTTTGTTAATTTCTCACTGTGTCATGTTTGGGAGGTGAAATTTTCTATACCCGAATAAATGAAGACAATAAATCTGGTGGCCCTCTGCGTCCCAAGCGTGTCTACAAATTCAAGGCTCAGAGACATAGGGAGGGTGGGTAGCAGAAGGGGCTCAGCTTCAGTAGGGATTCTTGGTCACTTTTCACAAGATGCAGGATTTGTTTATTTTATTTTATTATTTTTTTTTTTGTAGAGACAGAGTCTCACTTTATCGCCCTTGGTAGAGTGTCATGGCTTCACACAGCTCATAGCAACCTCCAACTCCTGGGCTTTGGTGATTTTCTTGCCTCAGCCTCCCAAGTAGCTGGGACTACAGGCGCCTGGCTATTTTTCTGTTTTGCAGTTCGCCGAGGCTGGGTTTGAACCCGCCACCTTCGGTATGTGGGGCTGGCGCCCTACTCGCTGAGCCACAGGCTCAGCCCAAGATGCAGGATTTGTAACCTTGAAGGTAGACAAGTTTGCCTGTGGTGGGCGATGTAGATATATTTATATGTACTTTGTCTGTCTATCTCCAGGCATTGCCCACTGAACACCTCTGTCTAAACCACATGGTGAAAATGCAGATTTCAGGGCTGCCTACTGGAACTAGCCACTCAAAACATCATGGACTCAAGAAGAATCCTTTTAAATATTCCTCACGGGGGATGGATGTGCTGTGACATTTTACCAGCCACTGCCTCATACCTTAGAGTGTGAGTTTATACGCCCAGACTGGGAAACCCACCGAGGCTGGACCCTGCACTGCCCAGTCTTTTGATTCCGGACCTGTCATCTCCGTATACCTTACGTCCCATAGCTTAAAACGGAGATTCGTGAATTCATTCTTTTAAAGAATATTGGATACCTTCCCTGTGAGTAGACAGGAACCAGGGGACTGAGGAGAGAGGATTAAAAGTCTCAGTGCTGACCATGGCTTGTGTGAGCACGAGATAAACAGTAGTCCCAGACGTCCAGTCTTTAACGATCCTCCATGGAAATCAAGTTACCTTTCAGAGGACACATCCCAAACCTTGGCTTGGAACTTTTGCATATCAGGGTGTATCGACAGCTGCCTTTGATTTGTGGAGTAAGCTTTCTCCCTGAATTAAAAACTTCTACCGAGAAAACAGACTTTTCTATTTTTCAGGTGGATGGGGTGGGGTTTAGAGGCAGATGAGGTTTCTCTGACTGAGGTGAAGCAAGACTTCTGTCTGGACTTTAGACGTGAGGATATATAAAAACAGGGAGGAAGAAAAGACAGAGAAAGAGAGAAAGGAGAAGGCAGACGAGGAGAAGAAAGGAGAGAGAGAGAGAGGAGAAGAAAGAAAGGGAAGGAGGAGGGGAGAGAGAGAATGTATGGAACATAATACAATCACTAAGTTGAATTCCACGGCAGAGAGAACATTCTGATGGAGAGGCTCACCACTGGCTCTGATTATTTGGGGGTTTCGATCTTTTATATTGAATTTGAGATTACAAACCCGCTTTTCCATTCAGTCCTGCCCCGCGGCTTTCCTCGACATTTTGTTATCTTTGCCTGAACCTTTCTGGAAAGCCCTCTGAACCTTCCTCCTCTGCTGGCTGCTCGGGAAATAGGATCACTACCTCTTTCTTCAACAGACAGCAACTACTCTTCACAGAAGGGTAAAATAAAACTTTGGAAGATTTTTATTCCATTTAAAATGAGCGATTAAAAAAAAAAAAAAAGCTCTTTTAAGAAGAGTAACAGTGAAGTCCATTTAGCACAACGCCCACTAGCTTTTACTGGGGATATGAATCCCATGTGCATTTTTCGGGGCTCTCCACATTATCTATTATAGTATTTTCATGCCCTTATTCTACATGTGCTCTTAAAAAGGCTCAGGGCACTGCATAATACTCTGAGTGTGCACCAGACCCATCTGGATGCTCTTTCATAAATGCAGATTCCAGGGCTTCTGCTTTTTCTGTGCTGCCTTCCAGGGGTGGGGAACCGGCAGCCATAAAGAAACTTGTTGGCCGTCTTGCTCCTTAAGTACAGACTTTTGACTGAATCTAAACATTACAGAACAAATCCATTTATTAAAAGGGATGCAACCAAGAAAGATGAAGGTTTTCTTACCTCCTCTGGTGCTTAAAAAAAAAGAATGATCTTGAAATCAGAAGGTCACACGTTCCTTATCCCTGGCAGGGTATCGGGGGGAGTGCTAGACTGAACTTGTTCATACTGATTTGGGAGAGCTGATTGTTAACTTGTGAGGAATTTACAGAGCCTGTTGCTAAACACAATCTTTAATAAAAATAAAATGACCTGAACCCGCAATTAAATCATGTATAATAAAAAGGTAATTTTATTTATTTACTTTTTGCTTTTCCAGTGCATTATACCTGTGTGGTGCAAAGACCCCATAATGGTGTTAATACTGCACTTTCCACACATCTTTTCATCACTCTGTGTTTGGTGATGAGGTCCTGGGATCTTGAATCTGGCCACGATGGGAGTATTTACACCACGGAAATTAGCAGCAGTACAAATCAGCCTCCTTGGCCCTCTCCCCTCCCCTGCCTTCTTCCTCCAGCGAGCTGTTGACCATTTACTAGGACATCAATGGCTGGAGCCAGCAATGTGCATTTCTGACACGCACACCAGGCAATTCTAATCTAATTGCTTAGGCGATTCTAATGAAAGTGGTTTCTAGGCCACAGTTGAAGAAAATGCTGACAAAGGTTTATAAAAATAAGTCACTGACGGAGTGGTATTTTGGTCACTTTGCCAGTTATTTAAAAATTCTGCCTGGCAATCAGGCAGTGTCAAGAGTCAAGAAAGTCCTCTACTCCAGAATAAGGAATACCTGGGTTCAAGACCTGGCACCCCATGACTTTTGTGTGACATTAGGCAAATTACTTAACCTTCATTGAAGCCCCAGTTCCCTCATCTACAAAATGGGTTTTCAGTACTTTACAGATTCATGGCAACAAAAGTAATATGACATCATGAAGACTGTAGCATCAAGACTGCCTCCAAATTAACTGTTTAATAATTGACACAATCGGCATTTGACAACACCAGTGATGATGTTTAGTTGTTGTTAGTGGTTGGGAGAAATCTTTGGATGTGATGGAACAAGCTGACAACAAAGACAACTACAAGTACCTTAACATCTACCTTAAGGCTTTCAGTTAAATAATTCCATTCAAACAATCATAGTGGGTCATGCCAGTGTGCACAGATGCCACCATCAGTCTTCACACTGCCTCTATGAAGTTGGTAGTAAAATGATGCCCACTTTATAAACGAGAAAAATTCCACACAGCTACCAAAGAAAGTGAGCACCAGATCCAAGGCCTTGGACTTCTAGGCCAGTGGCTGCCCCCTGAAGTCAGACAACCTTCTTGGGAATGAAACTCCTTTTCTGTAAGAGATTGATGGAGCTGAACACAAAAATGGGCCCATGAAGGAGAAATTCAAGGTAAACGTTTCATATTAGGTTTCTTATAACAAACTTCCAATATCCCAGAGTTATCTGTGATCATTAAGGGAAATAATATGGATGATACAGTTACCTCTTACATTCTAAGAAAGAGGTCCAGGTTATACAAATAGCCAACTTGATGAGCTATGCAATTCTCTTCCTTATGAGCCATGTTTTTCTTTCTTTTTCATTGTCTTTATTATTAAATCATAGCTGTGTACAATAGTGCAATCAAGGGGTACAATGTGCTGGTTTCATATACAGTCTGAATTATTTTTCATCAAAGTGATTAAAATAGCCTTCCTGGCATTTTCTCAGTTATTATATGCAGACATTTGTATTCTGCATTTAGTAAGGTTTGCCTGTACCCTTCTAAGATGCACCGTAGGTGGGGCCCACCAATTACCCTCCCGCCACCCCAACCTCTTCCCTCCCCTATGAGCCATAGTTTTAATGGAAAGGGGGCACAGTGGACAACTCTGGCAGGCAAGGGTAAAGGAAAAGAGCACAGAAGCACATTCAGCATCAGAGATGCAGGTTTAAATCCGGGCTCTCAGATTTGACTGATGTGCTCTGTGACCTTGGGCAAAACTTAGGATTTCTCAGGGCCTTATATGTGGTGGTAACACTGCTTACATTTTAGATTATTGAGATTCCATGAAATCTAGATAATTTTTTTTTTTTTTTTTGTAGAGACAGAGTCTCACTTTATCACCCTCAGTAGAGTGCCGTGGCATCACAGCTCACAGCAACCTCCAACTCCTGGGCTTATGCGATTCTCTTGCCTCAGCCTCCCGAGTAGCTGGGACTACAGGTGCCCGACACAATACCTGGCTATTTTTTTGTTGCAGTTTGGCCAAGGCCGGGTTTGAACCCACCACACTTGGTTTATGGGGCTGGTGCCCTACCCACTGAGCCACAGGCACCGCCCAAATCTAGATAACTTTTAAAATTCTTAGCTGATACCAAATACCAAAGCAATCAGCTTGTGGCATTTCCTTCCATAATCAATGAGCCACTAAGTACATGCTAGGTATAATTCTAGGTGCTGGAAACGCACAGTGGGAGAAAGTGGTGTAAAAACCCTTCTCTCAAGGGACACGGGTGTCAGTGAGGGAGGAAGTAGATAAATCACAGCGTAGTAAATACGAGCCCTGCAGAGTATGTGAAAAGCGTGAGCACCACAAAACAAGATACCCAACAGAAGGAGAGAACCTGGGGCCCGCAGGGGTGGGTTCAAAGTTTTCAAAGAGTGGTCTTTTAGAAGGTGACATGGAAACATGAAAGAGGTAAAGTCTCCATCTTTCTTTATCAAAGTAATTATTAAATGAAATAGAAAATGAGTGATTCAATTAAATCACCACATTATCTCTTGAAAACATGGCATATTATAATACTACACATCAAAGACATGTATGTAAACAAAAGCACAGGGATGGTATGTTTGCACAGGTGAAATGACTACTGATTCAAAATGAAATCCGTCTTTTCTTATTGGTTTATTTACATGTTTAGTATAATTCTGAAAACGTCAGTCTATGAGGACCCCACATATGTACGGAGTGCAGCGGATGCCTGAGATTTTTCCTCTTGCTGTGGGTATTATTAATACTGTTGAATGCAGGCCAAGTCTCCAGCTCGCTGTCTGCCCCTTAGAATCTAGTGAGTGCATAGCAGGGCATTAGTGTCACTTGAAGATTCACTTGAGAACTGCATTATCTGTCTTCCACTGTTACTTTGAAAGTTTAGCTCAACAGTTTATCTATAGCATTTTGGGGTAGACACAGAGTGAATTTTGAATATGTCTTTAACTGATAGGCTAAAAAAAATAAAGGTAGGTACAATATCATGCACATAGGAAAAATAAATAAATATTACTTTAATAAATATAGGCAGAATATAGGATATCTCACTTCTATTTTGCACCTATGAAAATATATGTTAAGTAAAGTGTAAGGGCTTCCCTTATTTGCATTGAAATTTAGAAATTAATAAACTTAATCATAGTAAAATGAATTTGGTAAGACTAAGTTGTGGAGCGTTTGAAAGGTTAAAACACTTCAGAAACATCAATTTTCCAAGTAATATTTGCCTTAAGTTAAAAATTTACCTTTTAACATAGTTGTTTTTGTGAAATTTTGTGATAAATTATTCATACCTCTTAAAGAAGAAAATATTTCTAATTATAGTTGTTTAATTAGCAATCTAAGGGAAGCCCAATTACTTTTGTGAAGATTTTTCAAATTATTTAGTATTTTCAAAGAGGATGTTTAATTTCTTGTCTCTCTTTAATTTTACATTTTTGTTTTATGAATGCTTTGTATATATTTTATTCCAGATTAATACAAGGGTACAAACAATTAGGTTGCATCGTTTGTGTTTGTTAGGAGGAGTCCCTGTTGTAGCTGTGTCCCCACCCAGGAGGTGTGTCATACACACTCACACCGTGCCCATTAAGTGGGAGCACGTCAATGCCTCCCCCTCTGCCCTTCTCCCCCCTTCACCATCCTCCCAACATGAATTGAATTGAGGCTCTGTCTTGTGTGGGTGTGTTTTAGATCATCTACTAGCCTCATATCAGCATTGAATACATAGGATAATTGCTTTTCTATTCTGTGATGCTTAATTAAGAAGAATACATTTCACCTCCATCCAGGTCAAAACAAAAGATGTATAGTCAATCAACTTTTTTATGCCTGAATCGTAATCCATGGTATACATATACCACAGTTTATCAATCCATTCCCAAGTTGATGGTCATTTAGGTTGTTTCCGTATATTGGCAATTATAAATTGAACCTCAATAAATAATCTACTGCAAATGTACATCGTGATCAAAACAGCATGGTTTTGACACAAAAAAATAGATACATAGACATATAGAACAGAATAGAAAACCAAGAGATGAAATCAGTCTTTTATCACCATCTGATCTTCTATAAACCAAACAAAAGCAAACACTGGGGCAAAGAATCCCTATTCAATAAATGGTGCTGGGAGAACTGGTTAGCCACATGTAAAAGACTGAAACTGGACCTGCATCTTTCATCACTAAAAAGAAAAAAAAAAATGACTCAAGATGGATAAAAGATTTAAATCTAAGATATGAAATGGTAAAAATCCTAGAAGAAAGCATGGGGAAAACTCTTAAGGATGTCAACATGGGGAAAGATTTTATGAAGACTTCCATGGAATCACAACATCAAAAACAAATAAATTATACTTAATTAAGCTGAAAAGCTTCTGCACAGCTAAGGTACACAACAATTAAGGCAAATAGACAACCTTTAGTCTGGAAAAAGATACTTGCGTGTTACAATCTGACAAAGGGTTGATAACTAGAATATACAGAGAACTCAAATTAATCAACACAAAAAGAGCACCCTGAGTCATCACCTAACCCCAGTGAGACTAGCCCAAAACACAAAGTTCCAAAGCTGCAGATACAGAGAGAGGGAAGCCCTTAGACACTGCAAAGTAAGATAGCCTCGTTGGAAAAAAGTATGGAGAATCTGAAAAGAACTTAAAATAGACCTTCCATTTAATGTCACAATCTCTTCACTAGGCTTCTACCTAAAAGAAAAAAAAATCATTGTATTATGAGGACATTTGTTTTATTAATTCTTTAATAAGGAACTAAAGCTTTTTTATTTTATGAACTTTAATTGTAGAGATATCAGTTTTTTATTTTTATCTTTGGAAAGGCAAAAATCTATTGGTGGAAATTTACTATAAAACTAGTGTGGAAATTTAGACTCTCAGCTGGTAGAAAACATACTGTTTTGGGATACTCTAATGAATCTTCCCTAAAGTACTCCAGATGATATATGTGGGCATTATACTGTAATTCCTAAATATGGAGAGCACTAGAAAATGTAATTAACTGAGGGAATTGGAGTGGAAATTAACAGCAACAAGATTGTATGACATTAGTAACTATTTCTTCACATATCATTGATATTTATAATTTGTATGAAGGTGATAGGATTTTGTTTGTTTGTTTGTTTTTTCTGAGACAGAGGCTTACTCTGTTGCCCTGGGTAGAGTGCCGTGGTGTCTCAGCTCACAGCAACCTCAAATTCCTGTGCTCAGCTATTCTCTTGCCTCAGCCTCCCAAGTAGATGGGGACTACAGGCACCTGCCATAAAGGCTGGGTAGTTTTAATAAGATGGGGTCTCACTCTTGCTCAGGCTGATCTTGAACTCCTGAGCACAAGCAATCCTTCCAACCTCAACCCTCCTGAGTGCTGGGATTAATTTGTCAGTTTGCTTTTTCTCTCTCTTTCTTCCTTCCTTCCTTCCTTCCTTTCTTTCTTTCTTTCTTTTTTTTTTCAGAGAAGTACTCAGAGTACTCAGGATGTTATAACAAAATACCATAGACTGGGCGACTTAATCAATAGGCAATTATTTCTCCCAATTCTGAAGGCTGCAAAGTCCAAGATAAAGGTAGCAACAGATTCAGTTCTTGGTGAGAGCGTTCTTCTTTTTATTTTTTTCATTATTTTCTATTTTTTTTTATTTTTACATGTACCTGTGTTTATTAGGTTTCCACTTTTTGCTTTCACAGTATTTAAAAGGCTTAAAATTTAATAAAAATAACAATGTTTAAGATAAGGACTAGAAACAAAAACCACATAAAGAATGAACGAAGATAAATACATTCAGAAAAGAAAACAGATGATTACTGCATCGAAATATTAAGCAATATTAGTAATAAGAATGCCAAGAAAGTAACGTTCACATTGTCAAATAAGAATATGTCTATTATAGAATGCTTTGCTCTGAGGCTCAGTATGAAGTCATCAGTTAACTTCTTATTTTTTTTTCCAAAATCTCAAAAAATAGACAACTCATATAAATTAAAGTAAAAGAGAGTTTCAAAAAACAGATCATGCCAAAATCTTATAGACAATAGAAAAAGAAGAAATAATTCAAAATCATTCTACTTGATCTGGATACACCTGATGTTGAAATTGGAGAAAATATATTGTTGTAAAGGGAAATTACAAACATATTTCACTTATAAGGATGGCGAGAGCCTTCTTCCTGGCTGTGGGTGGCTGTCTTCCAGCGATATCCTCACGGTGCGGAGAGGAGACGTGACGTTCTAATGGCTC
>CAUYON010192323.1:0-32816 GCA_963573935.1 Arctocebus calabarensis
TTATGAATTATTGTCTTGGAAAAGGTGTTTATAGATGGAGATATGCAAAGTAAACAAACAAAGGAATGTCTCACATTAGATGTATAAGTTTTGTATTTACCTGGTGGATTTCAGGGTATTGAAAAGCATGAATATGTGAAATGTATAACAGAGGAGAAGAATGTGCATGAATGTGGAGGAAAATGACATGTTCTATACCTATCCTTTCTGTATATGTTGTCTAATTCATCAGAAGTTCAATACCAATAATTTATCTGATAAAACTTATATACATTTTTTCAAATCTTAAGTTTCTCCATATTTGCCATCTTTCCAACCCCAAACTCTTCTTTCAAAGACCATGAGGAGGATGACATCATAAAAATACTAAATGGGTGTTCAGTCTCCCCAATATCAGTATTTTTTATCATACAATTACTATTTTTGGTTTCAACTGATAAATTAATACCTAAGAAAACAATAGTTTTTAACACTCATTCTATAAGCATAATTATTTTGACTATGGTGCAAATCTGGACTACGTCCTGTAATTCATTACAAGACATAATTATAAGAAATGTCTTTGATTCATCATTTCAGCAAGTTGCCTTATTTTAAATTATAGTTAATGTCAAATGTGTATACACGTATTGTTGAACTTTCAATTAGAAAAACAGTTTAGAATAATAAAGTAAGTGTAAGTGGTGGAGCCAAAGCTTGAATTCCAGCTTGCCTCACCATTTTCATTAGATCTTTTAGACTTTAGCATTTTTCCAAATGAAAGGGATCTTCTAGCATAGCTCTTCTGTTAAGCAGCAGAATACTTTGTCAACAAAACAAAATAATGATGGACTAACTTCTCCCCATCGTGCTCTCTTTTTATGGCAGGGTCTTCTACACCAAATATATCACATGAAACAAAACATAACTAAGCAACACAGCGAACAAACCAAGGCTATTATTACTTTATCCCAAATCTAAAGGGCTTTTAAAAATGGATAAGCATTCAAACTTTGTAATTTCTGTATCTAATGTTCTCTTGAGTTCATTTAGATAAGCAAAAGGAAAGTGAAAGAATAATATTGAGCAATGTAGCAAAGTCTCTAAAAGACAAGAAATAGAGAATTCTGAGAGCTCTTTTATAATATAAACAGGAAATGGTTGACTATATGCTGTCAGAAGGCATGTCAGAATTTTTCAGAAATGAAATCTTTGAAGTATTTGTATAACAAAGCATATGATACCTTTTGCCATAACATTATTTTATAGTTTTATAGGATTTCAACACTTATTTTTTTGAAATAATGCTCCTTTTTTATGCCATAACATATAATAAGAGCTTATCTTCTGTCTCCCCATTGAAGAAATGGAGTGTGTATATTTTTCTTTTTGACTAACATTGCTCATAAAATATCTTAAACAATATCTTTATGTCCTAAGTCAATTATTAACCTATCTTCTTAGAGTTCCATATTAACAGATGTTTTGATTTGGAAGAAGAGAGGGCAGAATCAACTTTGTTCAAACCTGGACTTCAAATCGGTGCTGTTTGATCTCTTGCACATGTCAAACCCCCTACTCTGACCAGACAAATGTCATTCTTAAAATGTCTTATTAGTTTCTTACTCTCTTCCCCTCACAATGGAATTATCTAAGTTCAGTCCTCAGTCCTCACTATTCTTTACACAGCACCTTCAGGGCTACTTGTTGAACACAAAATCTGATCATGGCTTCTCTTGCTCAAACTCTCTTGAGTTATTACTACTTTATTACTTTTAAAAAGTTATTATTACTTTTTAGTAATAATCTTCATATTCTGGGCATTTACTGTATGCAGCACTATTCTAACAGTCCTGGCAGACTGGTTCAATTTCTTCTGGTACCAGCCCTGTGAGGTAGTTATCTCTGTTTTCCAGGTGAGAAAACTGAGGCATGCAGAAGTTAACTTTCTCAAGTTCACAAAATTGAAGAATGACAGACAGGGTCATGACTCAGCTTAGGCTGTTTGACTTCAGTCAGCTGCTGCAAACTCCTGCCACGTGATGCCTTACATGAGCATCTTGTGAGCTACAAACAACACTTAAGTTTAATTGGAGGAGGCTGTTGGAGCCTGCTTTGCTGCCTTGTGTGATAGGCTGGAAGTATCTGTGAATTAAAACTCACTCTCAATCAGTGACAAAAGGCAGTGGTGTATAAATAATACTGTGGTTCCATTTGGTTGCTTGAGAGAGATGACTCTAAGGCCTATATTATACATGGGCTTTGGAGTTCCCAGTAGGATTAAGGGGATTGAAAGTTAACAAGCTTGGCAGTAAATACTTAATTATCTACATCCCTTCCTATTTTTCTCATTGTCCTAAGAATATTTTCTGAGTAATTTAGAAAATAGATTAACTGCACTTCCATCTTTTGCTTAAATATTATTTCCTGAGAAACTCAAATACAGCACAAAGTATTAACTTTAGCATCTGGATTCCTGTCTTTACTCCTATACCAACTCTCACATCTTCTCTCTCGAAAATCCTGGCACATAGCAACACATTTAGCCTTTTGAGTTTACACCCTCTGTTATTCCTCCATAATTATTTAGAATTCAACCCTTCCACATGGAATGGCCTTTCTCTCTTAGTCTGCTGAGAAATACTTGCTAATCCTCATTTTCAATTTAAAAATCAAGCACCCTATTAAAAAGTGGGCAAAAGACATGAACAGACACTTTTCAAATGAAGATATATTAATGGCCAACAAACTCATGAAAACTTGCTCAACATCTCCAAATCAGCAGAGATATGCAAATCAAAAGCACAATGAGATATCCTCTAACTCCAATGAGAATAGCTCATATTAAAAAGTCTGAAAACAACAGATGCTGGCATAAATGTGGACAGAAAGGTACTTAACGCATTGTTGGTGGGACTGCAAGCCAGTACAACCTGTATGGAATAGTGTTTGGAGATATCTCAAAGAACTCAAAGCAAACCTATTTTTGATCCAGTAATTGCTGGGTATATATACCGCCCCCCCAGAGGTGATTTTATTAAAAGCACATCAGCACTCGAATGTTTACAGCAGCACAATTCACAATTGCAAAGCCATGGCAACAACCCAAGTGCCCAGGGATACATGAATGGATTAATAAAAGGTGGTATATGCACACTGTGGAGTACTACTGAGCCATTAGAAAAATAGTGATTCCAGTATCTTTTGTGAAAACCTGGATGGAACTGGAAAGCATTCTTCTAAGAGAAACATTACCAAAAAGAAGAAACACACGCATGTACTTAATCCCAAATTGGAACTAATCTATGAACCCTTAAATTCATGTATGGAAGTAAATCTCAGTAAAAATCAAGCTGGGGAAGGGGATAGGTAGGGTTGGGCAAGTTCTCACATATTGAGTACAATGCACGCTATCTGGGTGAAGGGCACACTTAACTTTGACTCAATCTGTACATAAAGTATATAAACAAAACATGCACGTCCTATTATTTTGAAATTAAAAACTAAACAAATTATGGCCCGGTGGAGTGGCTCATGCCTGTAATCTAGAACTCTGGGAGGCCAAGGTGGGTGGGTAGCCTAAGCTTAGGAGTTAGAGAAGAGCAAGAGCAAAAAAGAGAGACCCCATCTCTACTAAAAGTAGGAAAACTAGCCTGGTGGGCACCTGTAGTCCCAGCTACTCAACTAAAAGTAGGAAAACTAGCCTGGTGGGCACCTATAGTCCCAGCTACTCAGGAGGCTAAGACAAAAGCATCTCTTGAGCCCAAGAGTTTGGGGATGCTGTGAGTGACGATGATGCCATGGTCCTCTACCCTATGCAACAGAGTGAGACTCTGTCTTAAAAAATTAAATTAAAACAATTCTTCCCCCATTAGGAAACCTTCCCTTACTCCCTGGGAAATGTAGAATGCACTAGACTTTGCCAGTAGTTTAGTATTAGGTCACCCTGGAGATTATCTTAGCAGTTTCAATGAGACTTGCCTATCTCCCCACTAGAATCCAGACACTTCTCTGACATGTCTATATTCCCAACACTCACAGGAATTACCTTGTAGGCATTTGTTGGGTGAATGAAGCATTTTAATGTTTTGATTTATAAAATAATACTTTTAATTTAGAATTTCACGTTTTAACTTTTTCTAGAATGTTTAAATGGTTTACTGTAATATATACATAAATGGTTTATGATTTATTAATCACCAAAAGGTAAAGCTTGATGTGATCTGTGGATTTTTAACTATGGGTGAATTATTTCAAATATTATCAAGCTATCTCATGTATTAACTGAATTTGAGAAAAATATTTTTCAAAGTAACTATATTAGTTTAAGGGAAATTAGAAAAATTAAATAAACATACTATTTATATTACTAATGAGAAATGTAGGCTTTTATAATTTTATTTATTTATTTATTTATTTATTTTGTGAGACAGAATCTGTTTCTTTTACTCAGGTTAGAGTGCAGTGGCATCATCATAGCTAACTGGAATCTCAAATTCCTGTACTCAAGCAATCCTCCTGCTATGGCCTCTGAGATCTAAGATTACAGGTGTGAGCCACTGTGCCCTGCAAAGCCTCAATGATTTGATGAGCCTATATCCTATTAACGATTTTATTATGAACTATTTTAATTAGGTGTAGAAAAAACTTAAAACATTTTAATAGTATTACTAATGATTATATTTCTTAAGTGTTGTACCAAAAAATTCTGTAGATAATTTATTACAGGCTGTAAATATTATGAATGTTATGTTAATATTATGAGCTAAAATTTTGTTCAAGTAGATCTAAGTTGATTTATTACTTGAATTAAATTCATATGGAATCAAATATCATTATAAAAGGTTTCTCTCTAAGAATTGACTTTTCATATGGTCTAAATTTATAGTTTCTATTTAAAAAGTATAATTACTTTAGATTATGTTTTCAAAATGTATTCCAGTTTTCTATTCCTAGTTAGATTTTTCTCTACCTCTCAGAAGGAAGTCTTAAAAAGAACTGTGGCAAAAAGTGACACTCTCGGCCAATGTATGGCCCAGGCAGTGAAAAAACCCAATACTTTTTCTTCTGCATTAGCCTAACATTGTGTCACAGCTGATATTTTAAACATGATTCTGAGAATTGAGTTTAGTTTCCTCGGTGACACTAAGTCATACTCCCTCTCAAGCAGCTATTTGTGTGTCTGGCTTTTACATCTAACACTTTTCTTTTCCCACCTTCCATTTGTGAAGAGAATTTTAAAAATGTATTCAAGTCCAGAAATTCAAAATTATGGTTCCCAAAGCAAGTGTGACTCAGCCAGGTTGTGAATGAAGGCAATAAAGCAAATGCCTACATTCAACTTTTATTTTTACTCCTTTTAAAAACGTTATTCCCTGGAATGGCCTCATGAGACAGACACCTCATAGCACTTTGCTTTAGTAAACTTCTTACCCATCTAGGGATCTTTGGAATGAAAATGGTACTGGCACCAGTGACAGAAATCCAGTTAACATAGAATAGCCAGTTTCCTTTCCCCTGGGCACACACTCTTTCGTTTGAAATGCTTTTACCATCTTCACACGTCTAACCACTCTTGTTTTTCAGATCTCAACTTAATTTCAACTTCCTAGCCAACCAACTACCCCCATCCATTTTGTGTGAATTCATAACAACCAATACATCTATTTCATAGTACATTTTATAATTGCTATTAAGTTAATGTGTATTTATTTATATATTTATCACTAAATTATTATTGCTTACCAGACGTAACCCTACTTCATTTCCACCTAGTAGCTGACACAGTGCTTTGCTCTTTATAAGCATTTAATAAGTCTGAATTAATGAATGAATTTCCTTTTGATACCAATGTGTGCAGTGCTTCTACTTATATATTTTTTAGGAAGAATTTTCTCTGGGATTTGATAAATACATCTTGGTAGTCCTTCTTATACCAATCAAGTAGGTTTTCTCTTACTTTTTGTTTAAACACTTAATGTGCTTGAAGCTCCAGTTCCACATGATTCTAGATATATTTTCACTGATGCACCAAAAATAAAAGTTTAACATGGCTTCAGACTGACTCAGATTGAGATTCTCACAGGGAAGGTCTATGACAACCTTATGTTCCAACCCTCAGAAATATTTCCTAATAAATGCTTATTGCATAAATGGATAAACAGTTGAATACATGGATGAAAAGTATTCCTAAGAGCACTTCATGATGTTGATTCCCATGTAATAAACAACTTACACATCATAATTTTATCAATTGACGGCTAAAAGAGTCAGGCACACATTTTATCCTACAAGCACATTCCACACCAATCAGCTTACTTAGTGTGAATATTCTGCTCCATCAGTACAATCTTCTGGACTTACCATAATGCTAAAGTGTCATATTTTTCAAACTGTCTCTGAGGAATGAATTTGAAAATCAAGGGCAAGGGCTAGGTGAGGTGGAACACTCCTAAAATCCTAAAACTCTGGGAGGCCAAAGTGAATGAATTGCTCGAGTCAAGACCAGCCTGAGCAAGACCCTGTCAAGAAAAAAAAAATATATATATATCTCAAGAGCATTCAGTTTTTATCTAATGGGGCTAATGTGTTAAATCAGTTGGTATTCATTCATATGGAATGTTTACTAGATACCATCTGAGTTTTGTATTCTATACAAACACTGGGCAAACAGAACTTTAAAGCCTGGTTGCAGATTTTGAGGCATATAAAATGAAAAAGAATATGTGAAAAAACAATACTACGAGGCAACACATGCCATGTGTAAATGAGTGAAATGACCAAGTCTCCTCTTGGTATTCTGAAAACTGAGTCACTCTGTATGGAGGAGGCAGAAAGAGCCTGATGAAGGAGTTGTGCTTAAATTATAACTTGGAAGATTCAGATGGAGGGTATGCCACACAAAGCAAGAAATGTGGGTAAACTAGAGGAGTTAGAATTTACAAATTATCCAGGCTGGAGGCAACAAATGGCAGGGCACCAAAGATTAAGAAGGCTGCATTGAAAAGAGCAGCAGATTGGAGAAAGTGAACTATGTATGGGAAATTCGAAGACGCTGTGGATATCTTTATTAGATAGTAAATAGATGTTTGGGTGGAAAAATTTTCTTCTACCTTCTTGGTTGACTACATCAGGACCTGTGAATTCAAAAGACAAGATTGACAACATTAACAAGAGAAAAGGGCACAGAATTTTTATTACTATATTATGCGAACAAAAGTTTATAGAAAAGATATGAACTCCAAAGTGGTAAGACTTGGGGGCTCATATACCATTTTTTAAATTAAATCATAGCTGTGTACATTAGTGCAATTATGGGGTACGATCTGCTGGCTTTGTATACAATCTGAAATATTTTCATCAAACTGTTTAATGTAGCCTTCATGGCATTTTTTTAGTTATTGTATGAAGAGATTTATATTCTGCATTTAGTAAGTCTTATCTGTAACCTTCTAAGATGCACCATAGGTATGGTCCCCAAAATTATCCTCCCTCCACCCATCCTCTCCCCTCCCCTCCCGTGCCCCTTTCTCCATATTCTTGTGCTCTCATTGGGTTATAGCCTTCATATGAAAGCTATAAATTAGCTTCATAGTATGGCTGAGAACATTGGATACTTCTTCCATTCTTGAGATACTTTACTAAGAAGAATATGTTTGAACTCCATCCATGTAAAAATGAAAGAGATAAAGTCTCCCTCTTTCTTTAAGGCTGCATAATATTCCATCGTATACCATTTAGAGAAACAAAAGTGTTTGGCCTTAAAGGGATGACAAACTATGGAGAGTGACTAGGAAATATGTGGGGGAACTAACGGAAGAAAAGGATGATGTGACGTCTTTTTTATGTAAATTAATCTCAATGTTGCTGCTGTCTTAGGTGATAAGAGTGATCTTCTTTGTACAGGGCTCAACTTAACAACTGGAAAGTTAAACCCTGCTTTTAGGCAATTAACACGTTGACTGCCATGCTAGAAAAAATTTTTTTCCTTGAGCCTTGGTGTTTCATTATGAAAATAGAATAATAGAAACTTTAAAAACAAAATGATCTTTTCTAATTTAATGAAAAAATTGTTATACATTATGTGTGTGAGTTATATGCAACTCACATGGTGCTAGAATCAAATTTTACACTGAATGCCATGTGAATTGTATGTACTCATGACGCCCTTATTGAATTTATTTCTGAGAATTGAGTCTTTTTTGAGACATAATCTTACTCTGTTGCCCAGGCTAGACTGCCTAGCTCACATCAACCTCAAACTCCTCTTTTGAAGCAAATCCTCTTGCCCCAGACTCGTGAGTAGCTGGGACTACAGGCACCCACCACAACACCTAACTAGTTTTTTCTATTTTTAGTAGAGACTTGGATCTCACTCTTGCTCAGGCTGGTCTCCAAGTTGTGAGCTCAAGCAATGCCTTGTCTCAGCCTCCCAGATGGTTAGATTAATAGGCATGAGACACTAGTGCCCAGCCTGAGAACTGAGTTTTTTGTTAATCCACGAGTATATAGATGTGTTTAGACTGGACCGTGGGTGATCCTGGATGATGACCTCTGAATCCTACCCCCTAAGTATATGCAACAATGTCACTTCACTCATACTATCATATTGGTTTCCTTCAAAGAACTGCCAGTGACATATACAAGGTGAAATGTGCCATCGAATTTTGGTGATGGGAGAACATACTCCCTCATGTGCGGTTGGAGCAGGGTGACAGGAAGTGGGGGAAACATGCCAATCAACAGTGAAAACAATGAGCAAAGGTTTCACTGATTCAGGAGGCGCTGGTCTCAAAACTAGCATGAGTTAAGTACAACTCACATGGCAATGAATGTGTTAGGAAGGGCAGAGAATTCTTCCACCTGTGGTTATCAGTTGTACTTAGCTCAAAATAATTTTTATGCTAAAATGACATATTTGTGGTGGCATTTCGACCACGACTTAGGTGTATACAAAATAATTCAATAATTTGAAGAGAATTGAGCTGTTTCCCAACCTTTCCCCCTTTCTTGTACATCTATAACTAGCTAACTTCTGTCAAACTGTTCTGCTTTGCTGATACAAATACAGAGGAGCTAATCTTAGGTCTAATAGTTCTTCTTGAGTTTCATGAAAATTTGCTTGACAGCCCCAGTCTCAGTGTACCACTTCTGACCTCCCAAGACAGAATCTCGCTATGTCACCCTCAGAATCTCGCTGTCACCCTCACAGCAACCTCCAACTCCAGGGCTTAGGAGATTCTCTTGCCTCAGCCTCCCAAGTAGCTGGGACTACAGGCTGGCCACAATGCTCAACTTTATTTTTGTTGCGGTTGTCATTGCTGTCTTAGCTTGCCGGGGCTGAGTTCAAACCCACCACCCTTGGTATACAGGTCCGGCACCCTACCCACTGAGCCACAGGCTCCACCCTCTATTGATAAATCTTATAATCACATCTCTACATCTTTCAATGGTGAATATTAGAGATAGTATGGACAGGTTTGTATTGAGATGAGAATGCAAAAAAAGGGGGGACCTTTTAACTTAAAACATCCCTATGATAGCATGCGCTGTCTCCTGTATCACTGTATGGGGAAATAAAGATAAAACAAACTATTTGAGGATTGCACTTGAACTGCAACATCATTTTCTGACAAATATCATGAAATCCAAGTTTCTCTGCTACCAATTTTGAGAGTTAAGAAAGGAATTTTATCTTTATCAACTCTTTGAACAATTATGGTAGCTTTTATAATTATAGTTGGAGATAATACCATCCTATTTGCAGACAAGATGAGATGAAATACCTTGACATCAGTTGCAGAAGCATCACATAATTCCATTAGGAGCATTTAGATTGACATAGCACCATCTGGATATCTGTTTGTTAAGAAGTCCTTTTTCACAGATTAATGTACTTCATCATACATTTATTCATGGGTGAAGAGTTAGTTGATGAAAACTATGAAACAGTAGCTTGCTGCTTTTCTTCTCTGCAAGCAAACATCAATGACTCTTTTTCCAATGCATTCTGGAGAGATTTCTTACACCTACCCAATATTAGGATCTTAAATTTGCAACCTTGAGATGACACACAGCACAATTTCTTTCTTTCTTTCTTTTCTTTCTTTTTTTTTTTTTGATGAGCACTTCTTGTCAACCATAGTAGGGGGAAGAATCAGATTTTAGCATGAAAGGCACAGAAACAAAAGGTCTATTGCCAATAAAAAGAAGTGAATGGTATTAATCAGAAGGTGTATCTATAAAGAAGCACTCAATTAAAAGAAACTAAGCAGCTTCAGTGAATATAGAGTAATATCCTTTTCAAATCTAGGCTCCCAGTCTAGTACCCTTAAATGTTTATTTGCATTTTAATTGCTTAAAAAGCAGGAGGATATTAGTGAAACTCCTCAGATAGCAAATAGTCAAAAGCCTCATTTAAGGCCTGTAGTTAGTGATTCTCATTGCGACACAACACTTTCTTTAATAGGATGCTTTTAGAAGGCAGTCTCTATTTGTAATTATGTGACATGTTGCAATGCTATTAACAGTTGTGTTTACTATGGATTTAGGAAACTTGAGACAAAGGCTATGGTCTTCCTCCTTTATAATGGCCACAAAGAATTATAATTACATAATTATGCATAGGGTGCATAACCCCAGGAATTAACAGTTCCTTAACGCCATATGTCTGCCTACCTTGACAATTTATATCATACAGAAAATGAGTAATATTTTCACTAGATGAAAAACTTACTCATATTTTTAGTTGATACAGCTCTCAGTATCTAAGTTACTGTCAAAGACTCTTTTTTAAGCAATATATTTAAAAAAAATTAACAAATGTTTCCCTACTCCCTGCAAAAGCTGGAATGATAGTTCAATGTTCTGTTCATATATGTTAAAACGCTTTGGGGTCAATGTGCTCAAAAGTCTGAAATGTCAACATTTGCAGCAGCTAACATCTGGGAACACTTTACTTTCACTATAAGAATCAATACGATGCTTAGGCAAAAATATTGCATAAAAATACCCTTTTGTAGATTAATTTCATAAACACGAAGTTAGGCAAGAGTGATAAATTTGTAAAAAAACAACTTGGGAAAATAAAGTGTAAAGTAGGTTATATGTGATGGATTTTATTATTTTAATAATTTCTCTTACGGAGTGTCCCATTGCCCTTCTTATTTGCTGAGCTATCATCAGATTGCTGTAATGAATAATTTATTAACATTTTTTCCCCTCTCTTTCAATAAGAGCAGAGAGATATCAAGGGCGGTAAAGGATTCCAGCAGTAATACCAGGCAGCCATACCAGGCAGTAATATCAGGCAGCCATGTGTATTATCCTTTATCTACAGGCTCATATATTACATGTGTGGGTGTAAGTGTGTGTGTGTGTGTGTATAACATATTTTATGTGTGTTCGTTTGTATATGTAAATATGCAAATCCATCTCCATGGCTGTTGAAAGCTGAGACAAATAACAAAATTTGACAACCCAGATAAACAGTAATTAGTTTTGTCCTACTACTTGTTCCTTACTAAAGTCAAAACAGCATTGCTTCTGTGCTGGAAAGCTATAAATGGCTTGTGAGAAATAATAATTGATATAATTAAGCACTTGATCCATGCCAGAAGCCGACCTAAGTTTTCTTTATACATTAAATAATTTCATCTTTGTGACCATATTATAAGGTAGGAACTTTTAATTTATTCCCAATTTGTAAATGGGAAAAATGAGGCAACGAAAGTTTGCATCATATATTTTTTTTAATTTTGCAAGGCAAAGAATTTGTGGAGCCAGGATTTGAATCTAGACAGTATATATCAAACCCTTTCTGTTAAGACATTATTATTATTATTTTTTTTTTGTGGAGACAGAGTCTCACTCTATCGCACTCGGTGGAGTGCTGTGGCATCACAGCTCACAGCAACCTCCAGCTCTTGGGCTCAAGCTATTCTCTTGCCTTAGCCTCCCTAGTAGCTGGGACTACAGGCACCCGCCACAGCTCCTGGCTAATTTTTGATGCAGTTCGGCAGGGGCCGGGTTTGAACCCGCAGCCCTCGGTATATGGGGTTGGCGCCCTACTCACTGAGCCACAGGCGCCGCCCTGTTAAGACATTATTTTATGTAGCATCCTGGTTGGAAGCATGCTAGAAACATGAAATATTTCAGTGCAAATTGTTAAGTTAAGAACTTATTAAATGTAGAGTATCAATGTCTTTATATAGTGATCAAGAAAATGCCATGAAGGCTATCTGTAACAGTACGATGAAAACATTTCTGAATGTATATGAATTATGCCCTATGATTGCACCAATGTACAGAATTATGATTCAATAAAATTATAAAAAAAAAAAAGAAAATCTATGTACTTTATTCTTATACCAGGGATTTTTAACACCTCATTTTCTGTGATATTGTATGCTTTACTTCTTGCTTTCTTTTAATTTTTTAAATTAATTATTTTTGAGACAGAGTCTCCCTCTGTTACCCCAGGCTAGAGTGCCATGACATCAATTTAGTTCACAGCAACCTCAAATTCCTGGGTTCAAGAGATTCTCTTGCCTCAACTTCACGGAGTAGCTGGGACTACCAGCACGCAACCAAAATTCCTGGCTACTGTTTCTATAGTAGAGATAGGGTCTCGCTCTTGCTCAGACTGGTCTTCTAGTCCTAAGCTGAAGTGATTATCCTGCCCTTGGCCACACAGAGTGCTAGGATCACAGCTGTGAGCCACTGTGCCTGGCCTGTGATGTTCATTTCTTTTTTGCCTTATGTGTTGGCCTTTACTAATAGTGTTCAGGCTCCTGGAGAGCAGGTGCATCTCCTCTGCTTATACTTCTTTGCAATGCCCCTGAATAGTAATATAAAAACACATAAAGAGCAGGTTCTCCAGAAGTGACCAATTATTTGACAAAAAAATTAATATACTTGAACTGCTCTTCATCACTTTATCGGATACATTCTATTTCATAGTTTTCAGTATTTAAAGATATATCAACTCAAGATTTTTTCCAGCTTCATTGCGGCAAGTATAAAAATCCCTCTATAATAGTCCCCAAAATGGATCATCTATTCTTAGCAGGATCTTCTCCATTGACAGGGAAACATGGATCCCTGCCCAAATCTTACAGTAAGTATAATATAAAGAAGGTTTCTGTAAGGTTGCTTTACTTTCAGATCATTCTGCATACCTTCCCTGCTCTGTTCTGCCCTTCAAGGACTGATCTTGCAACTACATTTCCCAGGCTTCTCTGTGCCCTCTGGCTCTGGGCTAAATGTGGTACCAGGACACACTGGCAGGAGATTCAAGAAGGAGGAGGCGGAGAGCCTGGTGATTTGATGGCCCTCTCTATGCTGATATATTCCTCCAGATCACCCTGGAGTCTGAGATCTGTTAACTTCCCTTCCTCCCTGTGTCCTAACAGCCGCAGGAGTAGACATACCTGCTTTTGCTCACTCCTGGGTTGGCTTACTGTATCCTCCTCAGCTATTTACTGCCTCTATCATGTGGGTAATTAATTGCCTTCCCTATTTCTTTTTGTTTAAAATACCTCTAGAGATTTTATTTTTCTTATAGGACTCAGAATGACATAGTGTAGATCCACAGTACTCTGTAAGTCAGCAGTGCTTGCGCCATGCAGATGTGATTCTATTATCTTTCCTAAATGTGCTGTATTTTCTAGTTTGTTGAGTTGTTTGTGTAGCATCATCAACAAAGCTTCTTTATTTTGTAGTACATAATGTGCTTTTGCAATCACATGACCTCCTTCCCACTACTGCTTACATTCAGTGTGTTTACCAACAACCATATGTTCTGAGAAGAATGATAAAAGATAAACAAGTCCATGAGAGTTATATTGTTCCTATTTGTTTAACACAGTATGTTTTTAGGTGGCTAAAAAAGAACCCACAAGAAATACAACTTTTCAGGGCAATTACTTCCTTAAAAAACGTCCCCCAGAGAACATGCTTTCTTTCTCCTTGCATTATTCTGGGATTGTCATCCAGTGAAAAATAAAGGATAGTTTCTAAGTGTCTGCCAACTAAAAGGCAGGGAAGAGTAGATCGTCTCCTTTCAAAAGCAGTGAAGTGACTAAGAGGGCCACGGCTGCTGCCATCTGTCCGTGTGCTGGGAGAAACACACACATAGGGAGGTTTCTATATGGTTGGCAGGGCTTAATTACAATTAGAATTATGATCTTTAGTGCGGGACCACAGAAACCACAATCCACTTGCTCTAATAATTTGTGACATAGAAAAATTTCAGTGCAGAGGTTCTGTTTCCCCAACAGAAAGGGGAAAATGTACAGCCTTGTCTTTCCCCCTTTCTTCTTCACTCACCACACTTAGCAGTTTCCACACTGGTGCATTCTGAAAGATAAAGGACAGAATTTTGAATGGATTTTGTTCATTTTTTTAAAATAGTTAATAAGTCTTAATCCTATAGTCAAAGATATCTAGGCTATGATCATTCTAGATGAGAGATTTTCAATTAAAGGTGTGCCACTGGAGCACACTGGTGTGTCCCGAGAGTATAACATAGATGCACAGGAGTTCGTACTGACAAAAATTATTGAATGAGTTTTTTTAAAAAAGATAAAAAATAAATCTTTTTATTTATTTATTTATTTCACACTATACTGAAGAGAGGATCTTCAGTATGATGTGAAAAATTTTAGAGATCTTGGTTAAATTATTTTTGAAAGAAGTTCAAAGCACAGTAAGTATATCCTTTTTTTTTACTCTTTTTTTTTTGATCAACATAATTTAAGTATACCATTGAAGTTTAACTATACGTTCAAGTGCGCTGTGAGTTAAAAAAGCTTGAAACACATTGCTCCAGGTGTTATTAGGTGTATAAAATATAATAAATCCCCTACTCTCAAAGACTTCAGAATTGCAGGGAGATAAAATTAACACAATTATAACAGATGTGTACTAAACTGTATAGTTCTATTAGGTATAAAAAGAAAGAAAAAATTAGTCTGAGCTTGAAAAACACAAATTGGCAAAATTTATTAAATGCTTTCACTTTTGCACCACACTGACCTGACATTTGTTAAATCTGAGGACAAAGATGACATTTGAATCAACCATAAAGACTGGGTCAGGTATGAATGAATAGGGGGTGAGCAAACAGCATTACAGATAAAGGGTCCAGTATGAACAAAAAGTGGCTGAGTTTAGTGACAAAGTACACTTTGTCATATGGTGTTGATATATTCACCTAAAGATTGAAAAACAACCAAATTTTTTTTAAGTACTCTAAAGAAATCATTGGGACAAAGAGAAGACAAACACAACATATATTCTTTTAAGCAATGAACATTATCAGAATAATGTTCTTTCCTTTAATAATGTCCTTTCATTTAATAATTCTGTAAGAAAGATTTATTTTTTATCTTTTAAAAAAAAACTTATTCAATAATTTTTGTCAGTACGAACTCCTGTGCATCTATTTTATACTTTGGGTTATAATATGATACTATGTTATTAATTTTATTGCTGAAATCATTCTAGCTTTGATTACTTTCAGCTTTTTCAAATTGGGTCCTGTGTCACTGTGACATAGGCCCATCTTTTTGCTTTTTGAAGACTTTGTTACTCTCTGAAACTATAATTTGTTCCAGGCTGGTGTTTTCCCTGCCCAATGTCCTAGGTTTAGCTATTTCTTCAAGAGATCTGTAAATTTATCAAAGAATGGTATTCAGAATCCAAGACCTGATGGATGTCGAGGCTCCCTCAGGTACAGCCCTTCCCCCACCAGTAATCCACAATGCCTGCCTTCCTCATGGCCAAGACACACAGCCAGCCTTGACCTCTCTGTGACCTAGCAGTCATGGTCACAAGTTAGGAGCAGGAAGGCATTGACTTAGGGACATTTTGAGGCACTGAAGAAAGTTGTTTAGATTGTTATCTGAAACACTGAAAGCACAAACACATTATTAGACACTGGAACCGGCCCCAGTTCCCGGTCACATTCCTTAAACTCCTGCATAAAAACTCTGTAACCCAACCCTGTCTTTACTGCCAAGACCATGTCATTCCTCGGTGTCCATCTCAAGGACCTTATAGCCTCTCCATGTAGCAAATGGCAAGGGATGCTCACCCCTGTGGTCAGTGCTTCTTTGCAATTCCAACTGGCCTCCTCTTGGAATTGTTGGAGGAAATGCCTTGGAGGAGCTCTCCTGCCACCACTTTTGGAATGATTCCAGCCACAGGTTGAGGGACAGAACAATTGGCATTGTGTTCAGGATTCCAAAATGGGTTTGGGGGAAGAAGGAATCACGCAGGAAGACCCTGGGTTGGCCACATCAATGTGAGGGGTCCTTGCTGGCTGCCTGCTGGCAGCCCTGGGAATAAGAAAATGCCCCCAAATCCCCACTAGTTTTGACTAGCCTAATGCTGTGTTTGAAATTATACATGGCTGACAAGGAAGCCTGGTGCTTAGGGGCAGAAATAGGCTGGACTGTGTTGTGGGCTATACACCTAGACTATTCAAGCTGATGGGGTGGTTCTGTCTGGAAGCGGAGCAAAAATAAAAGATATTAGCAATGTTACAGCACATCCCTCCTTCAGGCAATGCCCACATGGCTCCTTGAAATGCTATTTCAGGGGATTGTTCCTTGATAGTCTGCATCAAACCAGCCTATTGGGAAGCATGTTCATCCAAGGGAGACATGTTTGGGGACCTTGAATCTTACATAGAAGATTCATAGAATCTTGTAGAAGAGGTGTAGGCTTTGTTGTGTGAGTTGGCAATGGGGAAGGCCATTTATGCCTCAACTTTCCAGGCACCTGATAATGCCCTTTCATGGCTCACATTCACAATAAGATCCTACAGGATGCTCCACTTGGTTAAAAGGGGACCCTGCAACACACCTCAAGTCTTTGGCAGGAGCCTCCACAATATCAAGTCCCAACAGAGCACAAAGAGATAATAGCTAGTATTCAGGAACGAAAGAGGATGGGAATCGTGGCTCCTGCACAGAGGTCATTCCACAACTGGGTATGGTTGACGAGAAAGCCTGACAGAGTAAGGTGACTCCCAGCCATACATGCTGCTGTCCCAAATATGACTCAAACACTGGAAAGCCTGATTACTTGTATAGGTGTATGGCATATTGCCCTGGATTTAGCAAACACCTTGTTTCGTATATACTTAGACTCAAAGTCCCACAACGTAATTGCCTTTCCCTGGGGGAGGTGACTAATAACAGATCTTTCAGGTGTTCCCCCACAGATACTTACAGAGCCTCATTATTTGCCATAGATTTGGGGGCCAGAAACCCTGCTGTTTTAGGTGATATACCCAGCATTCACTGGAGAAATTACTTGGATGATATTCTGGCAAAGGTTAGAGATTTGAGTCTTTTGCAGAAGGCTACTCAGAAAGTGCTAGAGCATCCACAATTCAGAGAATGGGTCAGAAACCAGCAGAATGTGACAGAAAGGAACAGGCTGACCTGTGAGCTACCTGGTTAGCGATTACAAAGGAACTACACCTAGGAACTTTGTACACCAATTCCTGGGTGGTCATAAAAAGATTGACACTGTCAATAACTTAATAAGGATCAATGTTCATCAATGGAAGGTTATTGTGGGAGCAGAATTATTGACAGGACTTTTGGGACCATTTTCAATAAGCGGGGAGCGTAAAGTCACAGAGTACAGTCTCGGCTTCCCAGGGCCGCACTCCAGAATCTCTGGCTTGCTCTTATTCCTCAACGATCCCATCTGAGGGGACAGTGGAGTAAGCCCATCTTTTCTTTGTGAAATTACACGTTGATTACATTTGTGCCTCAAATATAATACACAATTACACCTTGATTGTATTTGAGAAGGTTCTTTTAATATCGTGCAGAAGGTGGAAATCATTGACTTGTTTCTACAGCTTTGAATGACACCAAGCTTGGTTCAAGGCCTGAAATATTGAAGCAATTGCAATCAGGAAAATGGTCCTGCAGAACCCAACAGCTTTAGACATGCTGCTAGCTGTGTGAGGGAAAGCCTGTTTTCTTTTACAAGCTCAGCGTTACATATATATTACAGACAAAAAAGCTAATCAATCCCCCTTCATTTATAAAAACAATTACCATTAATTGACCACATGGGGTCTGACTCCTGGTGGTCTACAATAAAATCAAGGTTTTCAAATAGCATTCTTGTGGAAAGCTCTTCTAGTAAGCCTGTTAAAAGTTGTGATCATAGGTCTTATATATCTATATTTACGGCTGCTGTACATTTTGTTTACAGTGTTTCATAAAGTTGAAAAAAAAAAAAAAAACCCTTGCAGACAATCCCACGGTTTCCCATTGACTCAAAAAACAACAAAGTAATATAGGCATAAAGATGGTAAGAGCTGGACTGAAAGCTGAATTGTAGGGTCCCTCAGTTATCCCAGTTTCTTTATCCCAGTTTCTTTTTCTGTCTTAACCTATGATAGAAACACAACATGCCTTGTGGGCTCAGGAAACCGGCCAACTGTATGCTTTTTCCAGTAAGTTTGTGCCTGAAAGGTGCCAGGAACATCCTAAGGCACTGTAGGTTGATGCCCCGAACACTGACAGATACAACATGTGGAGACTGTCTTAGAGCTGAGTCAGACTTCCTAAACACTTCTATAAACTCTGTAACTAGACTTGCTCATGAAGGGACACCTGCTCGACATTTCCTTTCTCCCTGTCCATCTCAAGGACGTGACAGCCCTTTCTATGTACATGCTGCTCCCCTGGCATTTAATGCTCCTTTGGGATATTTTTTACTGGCCTGATCTCGAGGTAGTTTGGGGTAATCTCTGTGGGAGCTTCACCGCCAGCACTTGGGGAACAACACCAGTCATGGTTCATTGAGCAAACTATATGGTAATTGCTCCTGTGGTCTCACTTCTTTAAAGCACTCCGAGGAGACAGAATAGGCAATATAGTTATGGAGACTCACCCAAGTATCTCCGTCTACCTGTAATTATTTCTGTACCTGTCTCTGTGTATCCATATTAAGTTAAAAGTAAGATCAAATTGATGTCTCTCCCTCTAATTCAATAGTACAGAGTTTACTCTAGCCTTGCTTGTTTACCTCTTAGCTCTCTGGCCTTCACTGTCCATTTATCTATTTTCTTATTTCTTCATCCTTAGTATACGTACATAGTGGTTTCAGAATTGTTAACCTGTAATCTTGTGAGAATCAACTTAGCCAGCAAGAATATAGTGTTTGTGGATAATTCTTTTTGTCTATTGCCTTGTATTTTTCAGTCCCAACATATTTTTCCAAATTACTTACATCATTTTTGTAATTTTGTATACATTAAAGTCTACTCTTTTTGACTTACAGTTTGGAGTTAGGTATCTATATCACCGCAGTCCCAAACAGAATAATTCCTTCTCCCTAAAAGCTCTCCTGTGTGCCTTCTATGTATTGAACTCAACTTATTTTAATCATTATCAGAAAACATGCTCTGAGAGCTTGGATGGGTACTTTTAGCTTTCCATCACCGATCTAAAAATTTCTCCCACTAGCTCTCCACTGTGTTTTTAAAAGGATTAATTTCTTATCGTGCTGTATAGGATTTTTTTTGTGGTCTGCTTTCTCACTCACTGGTCTCATCTGGTTTCTGTGCGATAAATGACTCATCTTCTATGAATAGGGAAGTTAGTCACTACTTTCTTAGTATTCACCCAGCACCTGAAACATACATCTATTCTAGAATTTCCCCACTGAATTCCCTACTAGTTCCTTCATAGCAGATATCTGATACCATTCAACTGTGTCTTCACACCTTGAAGAGGTCCAGGTATATAGGAAGCCCTGATGATTGGTGGCTAGATGAAAAAGGACGTGCATGAATGAAGTGGTACCTTGATGCTAAGGATGGGTGGGGAAAAATCAGAGGCAAAGGAAAAGGTAACATTTGGGTCCTTAGGTCTAAAAAGTATAAAGTCTCTGAAGGTGCAAACTGCTGTTATAGTGCAGTGTAGTGGCAAATGAATGACTTCACTGAGCATTTGTTAAAGTTCTGTTGTGACCTTTTACTTCATGAGAACAAAGAGAAGGGAGAGTGTGTACTAGTATTACTTTCTATTAGTCCTTTAAAAGAGAAGTCATACAGACTATGCCAGGACTTGAGACAGACTTCTTTTTTTCTTTTTTGAGACAGAGTCTCACTTTGCCACCTTGGGTAGAGTGCTATGGCATCACAGCTCACAGCAACCTCAAACTCTTGGGCTTAAGAGATTCTGTGGCTCAGCCTCACAAGTAGCTGGGATAACAGGTGCTTGCCACAATGCCCAGTTATTTTTTGTTGCGGTTGTCATTGTTTAGCTGCCCCAGGCTGGGTTCAACCTGCCAGCCTTGGTGTATGATTGGAACAGTGGCCACTGTGCTATGGGTGCTGAGCCAAGAACAGATTTTTATTTGAAATATAGAAAATCAGAGATGATTTTGTTCTGGAAAGTATAATATAGACAGAATAATATTTTGATTTTTAGGTTTGATGAAATTTAGTTTCCCTGAATAAGATAAAGAAATCAAACTAATAAAAATTAATTTTATTCATCATGAGTCTAATGAAGAAAGAAGACAATGAGAGAAAAAAAAAATCAGCTGTGTCCTAGCAATGGGGAGGTGTGAGTCAGTAAGAAAGTTCCCATCTACACTGGCAGGAATACTGGAGAAGGGCTTGCCCAGTTTCCGGCTATAACTGCTGCAATTGGCTTGACTCTAATTTTCTGCCCAACCCTTCACATATGGAATCAAGCTACACATTTCTCAAGTAGGAAAATTCTCTACTTGAAACTACATTTGCTTAACACCATTTTATGTTCATAAAGATCGTAGCTTTTAAATGTGTGGACACAGTGACCAAATTTGTTAATAAACATGCCTAAATCATGCAGAATTGAAACAGGCTTTCTTAAAGGCGGCTCTCTGAGGGTTACCATTCTCGTCAAAGTTGCAAACACTCATAGGAAAGACCATTTTAGGCTGGGGAGTTCAGGAAGGCTTTACAGAACGAGTCAATTTTCAGCTAGATCCTCAAGAGTGAGTGTGATTGCGATGAGTAAAGAGGGGACATTTTTCTAGCAAAGAGAAACTGCACAGGGGTGAGGTCCTGAAGGTGTGCACGAGTCAGTTAGGGTCAAGTCAGGAGGTTTCATAAAGAGAACACAACATTCAAAGACTTAAAATATCATTCAAAACCATAGGAAGTATAGAGATCAAAATATAACTTAATAAACGAACCTAGAGAGAGGAGAGAGGTGGCCTCTGAGAAAGGAAACCACTATACTTATTATACAGGTGACTAAACAACAGACTAGGAAAATACACAAAGTGTTTTCCAAAAGATTTCCTCACTACTGACCTTTGAGTTTTAAAAGTTTGTCCTGATGATGAGTTTGACTCTGTTGCCCCCTTTGCTTATTGCTCGTGCTGAAGAATCTTACAGATTCTTGATAATTAATCTAAATAAAGTTGCTCCAAAATCAAATTGAGAGCTCCATCACCGAACGGAGAAGACTGAACTTCTTTCTTTCCCTTGGTCTCTTCTGAAACCTTTTTGAGATTGACAACATGTAGAATGTTTGTGCATTTATGAATGCTTGCTGCAAAATTGCAGTCTCCTGCAAATCCGTAGTCTCCGAGAAAATGCTATTGTCGCTAACAACCTAGTCAAATAATTTAATTGTTCTTTCATTTGACATCCTCACTCAATTTCTTTTTATGAGGCAATAAAAGTTTCCTGCGTGTTAGATTTACTCAGCACATTTATGAACTATTTATTACAAAATATATTTTATATGGGAGAAATTTTAAAAACACACATTTATTCTAAGATATAACATGGAAGTGATTTTTAAAAAACTCCCCCCAGCATTTGCCTTCTAATAACAACCTCTTTAAATTATTTTCCAATTCTTCATACGTGGGAGGATTCTGCGTGTTGTGTATCAAGGTGCATGTGTGGGTTCTGGGTTGTATATTTAAAGTCCTGGTAATTATAATTAAGAATGCATCAAAGGCAATTAAGCTACGTGATTTTGATTAGGTATATTGTCAAACTGTATTAACAGCTGGCAGTAAGGGGGAGAAATCCTCTAATACTCAAGGTTTAATTTACTGTACACCATTACTGCTATTCTCTGAAGCTGACAAATCATTTTGAATACAGCATTATATTTCATTACATAAAACTCTATTCTCTTCTTGATACACAGTGAGTTTCGGCTAACATTGAACACAATGACTAAGCCTGACAGGGACATGTGTAGAGTGTTTTAAAATTATTCTTATTATTATTTGCATAAACACAGAACCCAGCCACATAGAGTCAGGACTTCCCATGATCCTTCTACCTTAGCACCATTTAGAAAGCAGTTTCCATGTTTGCAGCTTTCTGATTTCCTCTGGGCCATAATAATACCCATCCTTGGTGCAAGCAATTGTATAGCCAGCAGGCAGAAAAACACTTTAGCGATGTTCTTCTGGCTAAAAAAGGCACTTGTTATCTATCTAAGGTGGGGGACCCAGAGGGTAAGCAGACTCTGGGCTAGTATTAAAACTCAAAGTTGCTGTCTCACTCTCACTAATGCCAGCTAGCTGGCCAACCGAGGCTGTGTGAGGGCTCCCCGCTGCCTGACAAGAAGTGTTCTGAGTACAGGTGGCTCCCCATCTATACGCTCCCTCATGACTTCACCCAGCCCCTAGCACAATGCCTTCCTGTGATGACACTCAACTTCCTAACTTCACTCTGTCTGATGACAACTAGTTCCTGCTCCCCGCGGATTCCCCCGTCCCTGACTGTTTCCTTCTCCCTGACTGCGCCCTATTCCCTGATCATGCTCTGCTCGCTCAGTCTGATCTGCTCTGTTATACTCCCTTGGTCCTTGCCCCACAAACACTCCCTGCTCCTCCCCACACTCTGTGTAGTGACTGCGCCTCTCCTCCGTGCCCTCTGCTCCCTGACCGTGTCCACATAGGCATGGCCTGGCTAGTTTCCCCCACTGAGTCTTACATTATTTGCCCTCTGGGCTAACTTGACTCCCAAATGGACCTTCACACCACCTTCTTTTTTGCCTTTCTGTGGCATCTACAAAATCGATACAATTCTTATTTTATCTAAAACAGTGGTAAACAGATAGTAAATACTTTCAGATGTGTGGACCAAAACAACTCTGGCAAATACTCAGCTCTGAAGTTGTCATGGGCAAACAGCCATAGAAAATATGAAAACAAATGTGTGCAATTGTGTGACAATAAAACTCTTCTAATAAAATCAGGTGTTGGGCAGGGTTTGGCCCATGGATTCAAGTTTGCCAACTTCTGGTTTAGGGCATGGAAGGGACTTAGCACATGTTTACCAAGGGTTTTTTTTTGTTGTTTTGTTTTGTTTTTTTTACCATTTTGACTGAAAATTAACACTTTCTTATATTCGACTTTCAAAGAAAAAGGGATAGGGAAATCCACAATATACTATAGAGATTTAAGAGAAGAAAAACATCGTCTAATAAAATATATTTCTCAGATAAAAGAAACTAAACAATTGTTAATTCTCCAATCTATCCTTTTGTTTCCTAGAATGCACGAAACTTAATTTTGAAAGACGTATTTTCTCCAAACTCAGTAAAGAAGAAACTAAAAACATAACAGTTTATATACAAGGCCTCCTTTGTACCCGCCACCCTCGGTATATGGGGCTGACGCCCTACCCACTGAGCCATAGGCACCATAAGGTCTCCTTTGTAAATAAGTAGTAATTACATGTGTATGATCCTCATTGGCCTCTTCCACTTTTGGACCATACTTGTAATTCCACTGCTGAATATATTCCTATAAGAATGTTCTAGGCTCCATAACAAAATACTACCACAAGTTTTCTAACTCTGAATGGGAAGGTATTTTAATCCTTTACAGAGACAGGGTTTTGGTGAATGGCATCCAGAGAATACATGAACGCCTGGTGTCTGAGGTACCCCTGGGGAACTTTCCTCTTCTGAGCAGGGGCTCACATCACGTACAGTTTCTGAACAAGCTACCAAGTTTATACTCCAGCTCCATTATTTCCTAGCTATAACATCTTAAGCAATTTTTTCAATTCTCTAAGCCTTGACTTTTGTACCTCGGAAATGGAAAAGTAACAGAGTAATAAAAGGGATTGAATACAGAGTGAATCTTCAACAAGTTTAAGAGATTAAGATCATAACCATCTAGGTCCTATAGACTGTTGGCAACTTTCTTTTACACACGTGTTATTCATGTCAGAATGACACCCAGCACTTGCCGGATAATTTGCAGTTTCAAAGTTTTCTCCTAAACTATTTCACATATAATCAATCACACTACAACCTGTAGATCAGCACTAGACTTGAGCTACATACAGGAGGAGAGTGAACCTTAGCGAATGTGGATGATTTTACTAGTCTCTGTATTCAATTCTCCTGCAATGAGATCACGTGTTCTTCTCAAAAGGAATGAGGGTCTCTGAGAACTAGTATTCTCAATTATACTTAATGGCTTTGGGGGGAAATAAATCTCTCAAAACACCAGGCTTTGGGCCAAGGGAAACTCAACCTGAGTTTCTAAGGTAAACTGGAAAACTTGGTCTTTTCCCAGAGAGGGTCCTCCTGACATTAAAAAGCTCTCAGTTTCCAAAAATCACTCTTTTAATTTACTCTTTGATATCTGAAAGATCTTTACGTGAGCGAAACTCCTTTATTTGAGAATTTGAAGCATAATTTAAAGTGCACATGGTCCTGGTAGATGGCACTGTGAGCTTTGCCTCCTTCTTATGTCTCCAGTTTCATGCTGGTCCTTGGCACTGGAAGGCTCTCGGGCCCTCACTCTGTCCCTGCTTTCCACTTTTCCGAGGTCTTCCAGCCGCAATTCTCTTTACTTGGAAGCAAACTATTATTTCCTTGGAAAGAGCATTAATGCTTCATGTTTTGGTTTCCATATCACTTCCTCAAGAAAGCATTTTATATTCCCTGTAGTTAAATTTCTCACTTGTCTGATCACACAGCATCAGGTATTATAATTATTTAAGTGCTGTTTTGAAAGTATTTCCTTAATATCTTCCTTCCTAAATAAAATATCAGCTCTGTGGAAAGAGGAGTCACTTTTACTTGTACGCTTTGTAAACCGCTCATTCCTCATGCCTAGCATTCACTGAATTCCCTGTTATTGTTTGAATGACTGAGTCACAGAGCCTTCCATATAACTAGTAACTCATCTTCTCCTGAAAGAATCATGCTAAAGGAGTGAGAGGAGAGAGCTCAGTGGTGCTACCAACTTGACTGAGGTTAGAAAACAGTGAGGGGAAATATCACAGTGGACCGTTCCGATAAACATGATGCATTTACTACTTTGCTTTTCATCCTAAGTTAAAGAAAATGGATCCTCCTTTTTCTACACAATGTATTGTTGTGGAACAGAAATAAGGACATCATTGGCAGACGACTGGTGACTATCATCCAACAGAATTACGGGGAAAGAATAAAAGTGCAAATGCCAAGATGGCCAAATTCAAGCCTCTTATTCCAAGCATCATGGAACAGTGGTCCTGGCTACAAAACTGTTAGGTACAGTGGTGTGAAATACGCTTTTCACAATTAAGGGGACACCACTGACCTCTGTGTGTTGCTACTTGTCTCATTTGGCTTTTAAATATCCTTTTGCTTGAATTATCAAGGGATACTAATAATCTCTTATTATTCGAGCTAAGAAAATTCTCTTCTTGAACAAATTTAGAGTGCCGTGATAAGGGATGAAGAAGGAGAGTAGATGTTAGGTAGGTAAGAAATGGTTTTGGCACCCTCGGTGTTACATTTTGATCTAAAACTGCAGCTCCAATTTTCTGGCAGGAAGCAAGGTTTGAACGCTGAGTGTGAACCAACCGTTCTCTGTATATATTTTCTGACCAGTTAAAAGTAAGTACTGATCTGTCATTTAACCAGCACGCAGTTTTAAAACATTTATTTTTAAATAGTAATAAAGAATGAAGAGAAGTGAAAAAAGGACAAAAGTATAATACTCCATTTAAATGAGATGATTGAAAGGGATCATAAAATAAAAAGGCTTGAAGAATCAGTGGTTAGAATAGAATAATAATAGCACTTAATTTTCAGACTAGTGGAAGACCTAGGTAGGTGTGAATGGGTAAGGAGAATGCATGTATATGTTGGTCCAGTTATTATGTGTAATATTAGACTATTTTATTACAACAGAACCCGCAAAGACTAGACTCATATGAATTAGATAACAACATCTAATTATATCAATAGGAGTATCTGTGCCTTTTGCAGAGTGGGTCTGTTCCATGCAAAGATTTTCGTGCCATACTTGGGATTAGCAATCCCTTTAAGAAGTGCATGCATATTCCCTTTTATTAGAGATCTAAGAGCTGCTGAGCACCCAAAGGGAGTGAATTTAGAATCTACTATTTTACTTGAATAATTCAATCCCTCATATTTTTCAAAAGAGAGAGAAGTCTCCAGCATTAATGTTGAGTTAAGCTCTTTTATATATAATAGCTGTTTCAACTAACCAAGTCCTTTCTAATAAATTACCTCTTTTGAGCTAAATTATTCCCATTAAATATGCAATTTTGGAGGTTTCATGATACAACTAGAAAATCCAAATTAAATGAGTTTAATTTGGAAACATTGCTATTATACAGCTCTTTGGTGCCTTCTTAACCAACCCTTCTGTATGTTCTTTTATCCCTTTATACCTACTTTTTCTTTATCTTATTCCCTAAAAAGCAACTAACACAGGAAATTGGGATTTAGTGTGATCTAGGGCAAATTATTTGGCCTCTGTGAGATTTCAGTTTCTTACCTGCCATACCAAAGAGTTGGCTCACTGGCAAGAAGAGATGGATAGAGAAGTCACCATATGTGAAACACCCAGCTGAGTCTGGCACATAGTACGTGACCAGTAAATCCTAACTGTCGCCCGACAACCCTCTGCCCTCCACCTCCACGCCTTTCCTTCTTTTGCACTGTAGATGCAAAGTGTCTAATTATTCCTTTTGATTCTGGTAGACTCTTTCTTTCCTTTACTGGCTGTCTCTCTGCCCTTTTTCACCCAGTTGCATCTTGAACACCATTGTTAAATTCAACCATGGCCTGAGGGCTGAATTTAAAATGTGATTAAGACTCAAGAATAATTTCACGTGGTAAGATAAGAATTGCAATGTTCAAAAATGTTAGACTCCCAGGAATGCATTAGAACCGATTCAGAAAGAAATGTCTCACTGGCAGGCAGGTATCTAATCCTTGGGGTCACCCCATTTCCCAGGCTTGTGTGGTTGGGTCAGTGTCACCCACACTGTGGTGCAATCATAGAGTCGGGGTCATTTTCTATGTAGGGGCAGTGCCTGCAGCTATTCTAAATGGGGTGTATGAAGTTGCTATCCCTGAAGAGAAGGGGAATATTAAAGTTAGAATTATCTAACATCTCTTCAAGTAGGCTTACAGGGTTTAAAACAGGGATATACAACTCATTTGATCTCAGCAGGACAAGCTCATTGGAAATATAACATCTGTTCACCTAATGCTGTTCTCCCCATGTAAGTCTCATTGCCTGATTGCTTGAAGTAAGACTTAAAAATTTCAAGAAAGTGAACAGAAAAATGAGCATATGCATCCCTCATCCCTACACAGAATGCTTGCACCATGTCCCTAGTTTTCACACTGTACCAGCAAATTCTCATTATGTGGTATCTCATAGGGTTCATTGCATTCACTTTTAACCTTTTTTCTCAAAACATTTTTTTCTTTGTATACAGCCATTCATTTAATCAGTAGACAATTATCAAGATTTTTCTTATCCTTCCTTTTCTGGAGTCAGGGCCTTGCTCTTTAACCCAGGCCAGAGTTCAGTGGCATGATCGTAGCTTAATACAACATCTAATTTCTTTGGGCAAACATGATTCTGCCATCTCCGTCTCTCAAGAGGTAGGGTTACAGGTGCATACTACTATGGCTGGCTAACTTTTTATTTATTGAAGAGAAGGTGTTTTGCTATGTTGCCCAGGGTGGTCTTGATCTGGTCCAAAGTGATCCTCCTGCCTTGACCTCCTAAAGTTCTGGGATTATAGGTGTGAGCCACCATATCTGGCCATTTATCAAATATCTGTGATGCTCCAGCACTGTGATAGTTAATAGAAATAAAGAAGAAAAGAAACCACATTCCTTGTCTGTCATGAAACTTACTCTCTAGTAGCATAGATATTAAATAAATAATTGCCTAACCATTACTTTGTCCAGCACACTTCTAGGCTGAGTCCTTGTCACACACATATACCTTTTTCAGGTAATAGGTTCTAACCCCTAGAGAAGTGGCCTATCTCTCTGACTGTGTCAATCACACTACAGTACTTGTTTTCTTTGGCTTCAGAGATTGGCCCAAGTTTGGGCATATGTCCCAGAGGACCCATCCCCTGGATTTTTCTATCTGGAGTTCGAAAGAATCCAGAAACTCCTGGCCACCATGATGCTCACAGATGAAAGTGTTCATCTGAATAAGAGATGGTAAGGCCAAGCAGAGGCAGACATAAATTAACTACAAATAGGTAAAGAGAAGAATGAAATTCTATTAGTTTTATCCTTGCTTCCAGGACCCAAAGTCCCTGGAGGAGACCTTATTTCTATATTGTCTCTTAACATTGAGATATTGAATTTGGAATATGTGCAGATATTGTTCAAAATTGACATTGTATAGTCTCTTTGAATCAGGTTCTGTCATTTGCAATTAAAAGGATCCTATTAAGGGTACATGTCAAATTTATGAAGAGTAGAGTATAAATGTCTTAACACAACAATTAAGTAAGTGAGGTGAAGGCTAGGTTAACCAGTTTGATGAAAGCATTCCAAGTTGTATATAAAATCAGCACATTGTGCCCCATAAATGCAGTAATGTACACAGTTATGATTTAATAAAAAATATCCTATTAATAAAAAATAAATATAAATTTATGATGACAAGTTGTGGTATGTGCTTTAAAGGAAATACATGATCCAGGAGAGTATAAAACAGAGTAAGATGTTTCATTTAAGGGGAAAAAGAAAACTACATGGAGGAAAGCATTTGAGCTGAAATCTGAAGGATGAGTCTGTGTTAACTGGGAAAGAAGGGGAGAGATGGTAAAAACCAACCAAAGGACTTGCAGGCAGGAAGAAGCCTGGGATATTGTGAGAATCTGAGCCAGGATGGTTGAGACACTCTTCTGCAGACTCTGATTAGCAACGATCAAAGCACACAGATATAAACTGAGGGCCATGTCTTTTCCTGACCAGGGAATACAGACATTAAATACTTCTGTTTTGTAAGTATCACAAAACTAATTTGAGGTCAATTTTTACCAAACTTATGGGGAAGTGAAGTGACCCTGTCACTATGAAATAAATGTGAATGAAGTAAAATATGAGTAAAAAATTGTAGTCCAGAATGAACTTTTACTCTGCATATACTATGGTCATCAGAGCAAAAAAAAAAAAAAAAAAGAAAGAAAGAAAGAAAAAGACAAAGATCCTATGTCCCACAAACCTTCATTAGGGTAGGAGCTAACAACCATAAGGAAAATGGGGGATTACTTTGCCTGAACTTAGTTCACAAATACAAATATTTGAGCAGTATTGATAGCATTCATAAAGAAATTGACAAATTCAGCATTTTATTTTTTTAATTATTATTATTATTATTTGAGACAGAGTCTCACTGTTGCCCTCTGTAGAGTGCTCTGTCTTCACAGTTCACAGCAACCTCAAACCCTTGGGCTGAAGTGATTCTCTTCCCTGAGTAGCTGGGAATACAGGTGCCTGCCACAATGCCTTGCTATTTTTTGTTGCAGTTGTCATTGTTTTTTAGCTGGCCTGGGCCAGGCTCCCAAACCCACCAGCCTCGGTGTACGTGGCCAGGCACCTTACTTACTGAGTTACAGGTGACGAGCCTAAAAATATACTTCAAAAAATTGAAAAAATTGTCTCTGTGCTCATAGCTCAGTAAGTAGGTGGCCGGCATTGGGGGGGGGGGTTCAAATATAAACATTAAATAGCAGCATTTTATAAAATTTTAAGGCAAAATCATGAACCCAAGCCTACTTTTTATATTTTATTACCTAGCAAAAGTCATCATTGCTTATAAAAGCATGACTTCATACAAAGGCAAAGGCCACAGCCATTTAAAAAAATATTTTACCAATAACTTGCAGAAAAGAAGATTTTAAAAAGATTATAGCGATCATATTTTGTTAGAAGGTATAGTAATGAGCATCAGTTTAAGGAACAGGAAATCGTGCTCATTTTGGCTCAGCCTATTTCCATCACTGGGGAATGACTAAATCAGCCTCAAGTTTAGCTGTATGTGAAATTAAGGAATCCCTTCAATTATTACAGTTATCCATATTCCTAACAGCTTATTAACTACATATTTCTAGTTTGATGTCTATATTTAGTACTGTAATCTTCTTTATTAAAGATTTCTTGTAGTAAACGATCGTGTCACCAGACAATAGTTGTTAGGATTGTTCTAGTCTGTTGTGCTCAATTATTTATGAAGTGAATTTTTAAAGTCACTGAAGGAATGGAAGAATCATGGAAACTTAGGTTAGTTTAGGGCTAAAAGAAATGGAATAAAAATGACAGGGTAAAACTTAAATGAAGGTGGCTTACTTCCTTGGAAGGCTTGGTGAATCTTGCTTAGTATTGCTAATGTAGAACAATCATTAGCATTAAAAGCTTTAATTAAATCTTTAGTCTCTTGTGCTGGGTACCACATCATTTTGAAATATTTTAGATCAGGCTCTCTGAATTACTTGTCATTGAGGATGGCCAGACTTCTAAGGGGTCTTCAAGGTTCTTACCCTCTGGCCATGTCTACTTCTCTGGTCTGTCCTTACCAGTCATTCTCCCCCCATATATAATAACTTCCAGGTTCTTAAGTACCACAACCTTTCCTTCCTTCCTTCCTTCCTTCCTTCCTTCCTTCCTTCCTTCCTTCCTTCCTTCCTTCCCTCCCCCTCTTCCTCTTTCCCTTCCCTTCCCTTCCCTTCCCTCCTCTCCTCTCCTCTCCTCTCCTCTCCTCTCCTCTCCTCTCCTCTCCTCTTCTCTTCTCTTCTCTTCTCTTCTCTTCTCTTCTCTTCTCTGTCTCTCTCTTTCCTTTTACCTTTTCAGAGCTTCCAAAATGCTGTTTCTAGCTTATAATACTTTCTTTTCCTCCCTTCTTCTTTTGCTTAAATCCAGCTCTTCCTTCCAAACTCTCAAGACTGTCATTTTCAGAAAGCAGAATTTGATCTCACAAGGAAGGGTTAGATTTTGCTCCTCTATATAATCTCTTGGCAATTTGGGCTTACGTCTAACACCACCCTTTGTACTATAATTGAACAGTTTTGTTCAGTTCACTAGTGCCTAAAGTAATGCATATAATAAACACAGAATAGTCATTGTGAGGTCCAAGTGAAAAAACTATGAGCCAGGAAATCAAGGAGTCATCCATTCCTTAATAAAACTGCAAACATAGTTCTGAAATGCTAATCAACAAAATAACTCACAATAATTCTGCCTTCAAAATTTCCCATTTAGTTATTTCTAAATAAGTTAATTGCATTTGTATTTGTTATGTTAGTATTTTTTTAGAGCCCTTTGTTTCATAAATTCTTTGAACATTATTAAGTTGAAATTGAACTATACAGCACTTAAATTCATCTTTTTATCTGACCTGTGAGCTATTTGTTTAATACTAATTTTCTCCAAAAAATGCAGTTCTAAAAATGACACTGTACCCACAATTAATAACACAACTTTAACAATGCTAATTTAGACCAAACTGAAAGGGGCAAGCCACCCTATAACTTTGCAATTAATTGTCAATGGTGTATATTATTTCCTAACAGCTTATACTTAATATTCTAGAATTTGATTTGGAGAAAGCTTAACAGTCACACAGTTTGGATAGAACTTGAGGTTCAAGTCCATTTAGCCACCTGCTTCAACTCTCAAGTTGGTTTTCATGCTTACAATCCAATAGAACAGCTTGGCTCAGTACCGTGAGGATGTAACAGATTAACTACATGACCTGGGAAACGTCGGCAGGCAGAGTTGAATCTATGCTTCTCCCTGGAGGCTGGCTTTTATTAAATTGCCCCAGGAAAAAAGACACTGACTCCACTTGCCAATTCTTCTTCAACATTCATACCTGAACTGCTCTAGTTGGTAGTAAAGTTTCTTTCTTAGTGTGGTCATCATTCACTAAATTGGGCCTTGTTAGTAGTTGTTCACATATTTTTCTTTTATCCTCATGGTTTTTGTTTGCTTGGTTGTTTTGCCAGTTCTCTAACTGCTGCTTACTAATTGAATTGAAAAAGAAGTTAAAATAAACAAGTTTTGCTTTAGAAAAACTAAATGCCAATTTGAGTTTCTGCATGAGTGGGGAAAATGATTATTTAAATATAATTATGAGTATAATAATTATAAATATAATCACAAATGAGTAAACAGCATTCTCTACTTCTGATTTTACTGTAGATTATTGAGAGTCAATTTAAAGATGTAAGTTTTTCTTGGCACTCAGAAGGACTTATCAAATCTAATAAAACTTGACTTTGGGCGCGGCGCCTGTGGCTCAGCGGGCTAAGGCGCCAGCCATGTAAACCTGAACTGGCAGGTTCGAATCCAGCCTGGGCCTGCCAAACAACAATGATGGCTGCAACCCAAACTAAAATAGCCGGGTGTTGTGGCGGGCGCCTGTAGTCCCAGCTACTTGGGAGGCAGAGGCAGGAGACTCGCTTGAGCCCAGGAATTGGAGGTTGCTGTGAGCTGTAATGCCACGACACTCTACCTAGGGCAACAGCTTGAGGC
>CAUYON010192324.1:0-19866 GCA_963573935.1 Arctocebus calabarensis
AATGGAGAGAGCTTCTCTCTCCCCACTAGAAGTCTCTCCCTCTACCAGGAGCTTTAGTGTTTTCTGTATTCTTTTCTGTAAATAAATTCTGTCTTACCACTAGGGGGTGGGGGGAATAATGTAATGAAGAATAATAAAATAAAAAATAAAAATAAAAAATAAAAAATTGTCAAAAGACCTAAATAGACAAATCTCCAAAGAAGACATACAAATGACCAACAAGTATATGAAAAAATGCTTCCATATTCATCAGAGAAATGAAAAAATAAAAATTGAGGTGAGATGTCATCTCACCTCAGTTAACATGGCTATTATCAAAAAGACAAGCAATAACAGATGGTGGTGAGGATGTGAAGAATGGGAAATGCTCATACAATGTGGGGAGGTAAATAATGCTGCTAGTTTGGGAAATGGTATGAAGTTTCCTTAAGAAACTAAAAATAGAACTACCATATGATCCAGTAATCCCACTATTAAGTATTTGTACAAAAAATTAGTATATCAAAGGAACATATGCATTTGCATATGCATTAACACATGTTAATTCCACAGTGAAGATATGGAATTAATATGTGTTCACCAATGGATGAATGGATAAAGGAAATGTGGTATCTATAGACAATGGAATATTATTCAGCTGTAATAAAGAATTACATTCTATAATTTGCAGCAATTTGGTGGAACTGGGGGACATTACGTTAAGTGAAATAAGCCAGGCACAGAAAGACATCTATCTCCTATTCTCAGTCATATGTGGTAGTTAAAAGTGGATCTCATTGAAGTAGAATACAGAATGGTAGCTGGTAACTCTGTAGATGATGAATATGTGTATTTGCTTCACTATAGTAGTCATTTTACTATCTCTTTATATCTTTATGTTGTATATTTTTTATGCACAATAAAATTTATTTTTTCAACACTAGAACTTACTATATTTTAGAAAATGCAAACTAATACATAGTCACAGAAAGCAGATCATTAATCACCAAGGGATGGTGAAGTCTGATCCAAGGAGAGAAGTCCCACAAATGATCTTCAATGTGGTGATGTTTTCATGGGTTTATACATATTCCAACACTTGCTAAATCGTACATGTTTAAAAGTGCAAGTTATTTCATGTCAAACATACCTCAATGAATCTTTTAAAAAGAAAGAATAATGAATTATAGATAGGAGGAAGGAAGATGGCCAACTAGAGGCAGCTTGTGCCAAAGGTTCCTGTCCAGAGGGAGCCATACTGGACAGAAGTGGACTCAAGGAAGCTGAAGGTGGGGAGCTGAGCATAGATAGAAGATAGACAAGTGGACATCATCTCTGCTGAGGCAAGCTGCAACTCCAAGAAAGAGGATCCAAGAAAATGAATTTGAGGTACAAAGCCCATAAACAAGAGGATGGGAGGGGCTCTCTGCAATTGTGCAGGTAACAAAGGATGTCTAACTTTACCCCATGACAGAGAGCCACTAAAACGCATGCCTCCTTCTCCAAGGAGGTCACACCTGTGAGCCTAGACATCATCCAGCCCAGCATAAAAGAGGAAAAATCCTTTCCCTGCAATTTTTTTTTTGAGACAGAGTCTCAAACTGTCACTCTGGATAGAGTGCTGTGGCATCACAGCTCACAGCAACCCCAAGTTCCTGGGCTCAAGCGAGTCTCCTGCCTCCGCCTCCCAACTAGCTGGGACTACAGGTGCTTTCCACAAGGCCCGGCCCTTTTGCGGTTGCAGCCATCATTGTTGTTTGGCAGACCTGGGCTGGATTCGAACCCACTAGCTCAGGTGTACGTGGCTGGTGCCTTAGCCTGTTGAGCCACAGGTGCCGAGCCATTTCCCTGCAATTTTTAACACACAGTCCACTCTTCCTCCCTCACCTGGTGGTGTGAAGTTCTTCTCCCTGCAGAGCCCGGACTACTTGGCCAATTCGCCAAGAAGCTCAGGCATTGTGTGGGCCATTGGACAGCAGCATGGAACAGTGGCTTATATGGAAGCAAGGGGACATGGGGAGAAAGAGAGATATGTGGCGAGGGAGGGACACACAGTGGCGGTATATGTTGGGCAGAGAGACACTGATGTCCCTGTTCTGACTTGTTGGGAGAACTTTCCTGACTCCCTTAGTTACCAGAGGGGACTAGACTCTTGCCCCCTGGGTTTGCCAGATGGAACTGCCTGTGAATTACTACTATGTAACTGTTTGAGATTCTTTGAGCTTTTTCTCATAAGCACTGATTGCATGGCCTGGGACAATCTGATTAGAACTTTTGACCTGGGTTGGTCACCCAGGGACCCTCTGAGGTTGAGCAGGGGTTGTTTTGTAGTGGGGAGGGACAGATTCTTCTCCCGCAGCTGTCGCCAGTGGGGAAGTGGGGCACTGCAAGTGTTTTTATCTTTCCCAAGATGTGATTCCAGCCTAATTACTTAATTCATTGGGATTTTCTAGAAACTTGGTGACTTCAAGATATTGCCAGCTTGTGTTATCTCACCAAGTAGGTCTTCAGAGACTCTGGTAGCAGCTCTTAAAGGGACCTTTGTAAGGTTATAGGGGAAAAGCCACAATAACAAGCCCCAGGTCATTGGTAAAGGTTAGCTCCAGTTCCTGGGGCCCTAAATCCAATCTCACCCTGCCAGCTTTAATTGCCAAATTGTGGAAGACACTGGAGAGGCACAAGTGGAAGAACTCTGGCAATATGAATAATTAGAGTAGGTCAACTCTCACAAGGGAAGACAAAGACAATACAAAAGTAGATGCCATTCCTAAAGAAATGGCTGAAATGTCAGAAAAAGATTTCAGAATATGGATGGCAAATAAGAAGAATAGAATGGAGGAAAGGAGGAAATGTAAATCAAAAAAGTAATTCAAAAGGCGTCTTAAGAAATTAATGAATTCAAACACAAAGTCACAAAGGATATGGACATAATGGGAAAAGATATGGCAGAGCTTAAGGAAGGGAAAAAGTTATTTGAGGAGCTTTGAAATGCAGTAGAATCCCTCAGTAATAGACTTGAATAGGCGGAAGAAAAGATCTCAGAAACTGAAGACAAAACTTTTGAACAATCCCAAGTATTCAAGGAGGCAGGAAAAAAGGAAAACAAGAACAGAACACTCCCTGAGAGAGTTATGGGATTATTCCCAAAACATAGAAAGGGAAGGAATCCTCCCCAACACATTCTATGAAGCAAATATCACCTTGATGTCAAAACAAGAAAAGACCCACAAAGAAAGAAAACTATAGACCAATATCATTAATGAATATTGATGCAAAAATATTCAATAAGATCCTAGCAAACAGAATTCAATGACACATCAAACAAATTATATATCATGACCAAGTTGGTTTTATCCCTGGGTCCCAAGGTTGGTTCAACATATGTAAATCTATAAAAATAATACACCACATAAAATAAAAAACAAACACCAGAGGATTCTATCAATTGATGCAGAAAAGGCTTTTGATAGTCTAGTATCCTTTCATGATTAAAACACTTAAGAAAATAGGCTTATGTGGGACATTTCCTAAAGTGGCAGGGGTCATCTACAGCAAACCCACAGCCAATATCATATTGAATGGAGTGGAATTGAAAACATTTCCACCGAGATCTGGAACTAGACAAGGATGCCCATTGTTGGCACTGCTATTCAACATAGTAATGGAAGTCTTAGACATCACAATCAGGCAAGAGATGGGCACCAAGTGTATTCAAATGGGGACAGAGGAGGTCAAACTCTCACTCTTTGCAGATAACATAATCTTATACCTGGTAAACTGCAGGGACTGGGAGAAGATATTGGACTTGGTAAATGTTTTTTGAGGAAGATCCCCCGGCAACTACAAAACTCTTAGAAGTGATCAAGGAATATAGCAGTGTGTCAGGATACAAAATAAATACCTACAAACTAGTACCTTTTATATATACTAACAATAGTCAAGCCAATAATGTAATCAAAGGCTCTATTAATTTTACAGTAGTGCCAAAGATGAAATACCTTGGAATTTACCTAATGAAGGACATGAAAGATCTCTATAGAGAGAATGAAGAAACCCTGAGAAAAGAAATAGGAGAAGATGTTAAAATGGAAAAACATACCATGCTCATGGTTGGGAACAATCAACATTGTTAAAGTGTTCATACTACCCAAAGCAATATACAGATTTAAAGCAATCGCCATCAAAGCACCAATGTCATACTTTAAAGAACTTAAAAAATAATACTTCATTTTATATGGAATCAGATAAAAACCTGAATAGCCAAAATAATACTTAGAAATAAGAACAAATCTGGAGGCATCACACTATGAGACTTCAGGTCATGCTACAAATCGTTAGTGATCAAAACAGCATGAGTATTGGCACAAAAATAGAGATGTGGTTATATGGAATAGAATAGAGAATTTAGAGAGGAATCCAGTCACATACCATCATTTGATCTTTTTAACACAAAATATTCATTGAGGAAAAGAATCCTATTTAACAAATGGTGCTGGTAGAACTGTCTAGCCACCAGTAGAGAAGACTGAAACTGGACCCACACCTCTTACCACTAAGAAAAATTGATTTTCACTTGATAAAAGATTTAAATTTAAGAAATAAAGCTGTAAAAATACTTGAACAGAGTTCAGGGAAAACGCTTGAAGATATTGGACTTGGGTAAATATTTTATGAGGAAGATCCCCTAGGCAATTGAAGCAACACCAAAATTTGATCAAGCTAAAAAGCTTTTGCACAGCTAAATGCACTACAACTAAAGGTAACATACAGCCTTCTGAATGGGAGATTTTTTCTTTTTATGATTTTGAAAAAGGTCTACAAATAGAATTTACAGAGAACTCAATTTATTATCAATAAGAAAAGAGCAAACAACTTCATTTCTTTGTGAGCAAGAGATGTGAACAGAAACTTCTCTAAAGATGACAGGCAAATGGCCAATAAACATGACAAAATGCTCATCATCTTTAATCATCAGAAATATACGAATCAAAACTACTTTGAGATATCAGCTAACTCCAATAAGAGTAGCCCTCATCACAAAGTACCAAAAGTACAGATGTTGGCATGGATGTGGAGAGAAGGGAACACTTGTACACTGCTTGTGGGATTGCAAACTAATATGACCTTTATGGAAAGAAGTATGGAGAATCCTTAAGGAATTAAAAGTTGACCTTCAATTTGATCCTGTAATTCCATTATTAGATATTTACCCAGAAGAATAAAAATCATTTTAACACACAGACTTCTGCACTAGAATGTGTAATGCAGCCCAGTTCATAATTGCCAAGTCATGGAAGCAACCCAAATAACCATCAATCCATGAATGGATTTATAAATTATGGTATGTGTATCATGGAATACTGTTTAGCCATTAAAAATATGGAGACTTTACATTTTTTATGTTTACATGGATGAAGTTGGAGCATATTCTTCTTAGTAAAGTATATCAAGAATGGAAAAAGAAGTACCAATGTACTCAGTACTATTATGAAACCAATATATAAACACTTTTACATTCATATGAATGGTAAAACACAAATATAGTCTAGCAAGAGGGAGAGGAGAATAAGAGGAGTGGAGGGAGCTGGCAATTAGTAGGAAAAGGGAGGGCATTTGATGGTATCTCACCTAATGTGCACAATGCAAGGATATACTTCAAAATAACTAAGAGTAAATTATAAATGTCTTACCGCAAAAAAAATAAGTACATGAGATGATGGTTATGTTGATCAGATTGATTTAAGCATTCCATATTGTGTATCAAATCATCACATTTTACCCCATAATTGTATATGGTTATGATTTAATAAAAAATTAAATTAAAAAGAATAATGACTTATAGAAGAGACTAATGAAAATCAATACATGTAAACTAATGTATTTCACTTAAATGGTTTTGAAACTTCAACTAAATACTAAATTTATGTAGATTACATCAAGAAACAATAACTATGGACCATTTATAAGTGATTTGCTTAAAAATATAAGAATAGGGAAAGCTTGAAAGAATAGAAAATGATATAATATGTCAACATTAACTTAAAGGCAGCTAGTATGTCAGACAAAATAGATCCTAGGACAAGAAGTATTAGGAGAAAACGTGGGATATTTCATCAGCATAAAAGTGTCAATTCTATAGGAACTTTAATCCTATTTTTAATTCATATTTAGCAATCAAGGATCACAGACTCAATATGTATAATGGAAATGTTAAAAAAAAAAAGGAGAAATAGATAAATCCATGAAAGTAAGAGATTTTAACACATCTCTCTTTTTTTTATTAAATCATAACTGTGTACATTAATGCATTTATAAAGTACAACATGCTGCATTTATGTACAATTTGAAATGCTAACAACAAACTGGTTAACATAGCCTTCACTGCATTTTCTAATTATTGTGTTAAGACATTTATACTCTACACTTAGTAGATTTGGCATGTCCCTTGTAAAAAGCACCATAGATGTGGTCCAAGTAATTACCCTCTATCCACCCATCCTCCTCTCTCTTCTCCCCACTTCTCTTCCCCCTTCATCTTGGGCTGTAGTTGGGTTAAAGCATTCATATGTAAGTGTGGGTATTTATAAGTTGGTTTCATAGTAGAGGTGAGTACATTGGATACTTTTTCTTCCATTCTTGAGATACTTTGAAGAATATGTTCTAGCTCCATTCATGTAAACATAAAAGAGATAAAGTCTCCATCTTTTTAAAGGCTGCATAATATTCCATGGTGTACATATACCACAATTTATTAATCCATTCATGAGTCAATGGGCACTTGGGTTTCTTCCATGATTTAGCAATTATGAATATAATATACCACATAAACAAAACAAAAAACAAAGACCATATGATTCTCTCAATTGATTCAGAAAAAGCTTTTGATAATATCCAGCATCCCTTCATGATCAGAACACTTAAGAAAATAGGTATAGAAGGGAAATTTCTTAAAATAATAAAGGGGGGCAAGATATTCTATTAATAGTTGACTAGAGACATCAGTTGCCAGATAGTCTCAGAAGGGAGGAAAACTTTTAGATCAAAAAACATAACTCGGATGTAATTCAGAGAAAAGTAGCAGAACCCACTAGAGATTTCAGGGGAAGAAGTTGTGTAGCAGAACAAAAATGAGCAGAGACCAACCCTTGAGAAACCTGGAGTTCTGCAGAAAGTTTAGGTGTTTTTTTTTTCTTCTCCTTCCCTGCCACCTCTGGTAGACATCAAGCTCCCAAGCTACTGGAGAACCCAAAAGTTTCTGCTGCCAGTGAACTGGGAGATCCTTTTTTTTTTTTTTTTCTGCAGTTTTTGGTAGTGGCTGGATTTGAACCTACCACCTCCGGTATATGGGGCCAGTGCCCTACTCCTTTGAGCCACAGGCGCTGCCCTGGAAGATTCTTGAAAACAGAACACTAAGCTGTCAGCCCCCTTGGGATCACTCTGTATCACCAAGGACTGAGCTGAGATAGCAGGTACCATGTTGCTTCTCCATCCATTGTGGCTTTTGTCTGCCAGAGGGAGCTTCAGCCCTTCAGTTTTTGTGTCCCTGGCCCCTACATAAACATTTTCCAACTCCTACCTGGACTGTGGTGGCCACAGGGGCCAGTGGTTAGAGGGTAGGGCAAAGAACACAAATTCTTTCTTTCTTTCGTTTTCTTTTCTTTTTCTTCCTTTTTTCTTTGCATTATTTTTTGGTGGAGCCAGAGTTTTCACTTTATTGCCCACGGTAGAATGCCGTGGTGTCACAGCTCACAGCAACTACTGGGTTTAGGCAATTCCCTTGCCTCAGCCTCCAAAGTAGCTGGGACTACAGGTGACTGCCACAACACCCGGCTACTTTTTGTTGCAGTTTGGTCAGGGCTGGGTTTGAACCTGCCACCCTCGGTATATGGGGAAGGTGCCCTGCCCACTAAGCCACAGGCGCTGCCCATCTTTCTTTTTTTCTTTTTTTGAGACAGTCTCAAGCTGTTGCCCTCGGTATAGTGAGGTACCATTACAGCTCACAGCAACCACTACTCTTGGACTTAAGCTATTCTCTTGCCTCAGCCTCCCAAGTAGTTCGGATTACAGGTGTCTGCCACAATGCCTGGCTTTTTTTTTTTTTCTTTGTAGTTGTCATTGCAGTTTGGCAGGTCTGGGCTGGATTCAAACACCAGCTCTGGTGTATGTGGCCGGTGCCCTAGCCACTTGAGTTACAGGTGCCAAGCCAAAGGAGACAATTTCAAACACATTTTATGAGGTTTGCTAATGCCAAAAGTACACAAGAACACCACTAAAGAAAGAAAAATGACAAGATAAAATCTTTTGAGAATGGATTAAAAATTTCTAATTAAAATATCAAAAAGAATCCAATGATATAGAAAAGGTAAAACCCCATTACGAAGTGTTATTTATTTCAGTATGTAATAAAGGAATTTGATTCTTAGACTTTTCTTTTGGGTTATATACCCAACAGAAATGAATATTTATATCCAACACAAATACATAAACACTCATGTTCATTGCAATTTACTTGTAATTAATGAACACAGAAAACAAATCAAATGTTTATGGACAGGAAGAAGGTAAATTCATTCGTTTTATATTTAGACATTAAGCACTATATGATAATGAAAATAACTGAATACAAATAAATGGAACAACATGGATGAATCATACAGACCCAATATTTACTGAAAGACATCAAGAGTCCAGAGAGCATATAAAGGAGCCCATATTCTGTGCTGTCTTCATGATATTCCAAAATAGAAAAAAACAATGTGTGGTTATAGTAGTCAGAATAGTTGTTCCCCTTAGAGAATTACTGACAGAAAGGGGGCAACAGATAGATAGTCCTCTGGGGGCCAGAGATAGATAGTCCCCTGGATGTTTAAAATGTTCTATATCTTTTCTGAGTGTTAATTATAGAAGTGTATACATTTGTAAAAATTTATTAGGCTGTGTACTTAAGGTTTGTGTTCTTTGTTGTATATATTATACTTAAATAAATATTTTTCAAAGTTAAAGTTCATAGATACTGGGAATTCTATTTACAGATGTCCAAGGTTAGAACCACTGACCTAAGGTGAAAGTATTATTTAAGAATTTGAAAGATGAGATACAGTTGAGTTTTGAAGTGTGACTATTAATGAATCATGAAGGTCAACCAAATTTCTCTAGGCAGTGTGCTTTAAGGTGTCTGATTCACTAAATTACTAATAAAATAGAGAATTGTTTGCTGCAACACAAAATGAGCCTAGCTAAAGGAGAAGGGTGAGCCAACATGCAAAAGCAAGATAATTAGGAAATCAGACAAGGTGTCCAGTGAAGAAGACCTAAAATAAGTAGTAATTTTTAAAAAAGTTTGAAGGAATCCTCTGAGTAACTGGACATGAACATTTGGAAAGGAATTTTTAGTTCCTATTGCCATAAGTGTACCCTGAACGCTTAAGGAGGTGAAGGTGTGCCCTGAATATAGTGACAATTATCTCTTTCACAGAGAGAAAGAAAAAGAGTGTGGATGAATAAGTAATTAATAACAAAAGCCCAAACTAAGAAAACAACTGAGAATGTGAGAGACTAGATTGTGAGAATAGGAGAAATATTAAGGACGGGTTGTATTGATTGTCTGTAGGGGTGAAAGAGAAGACACCTAAAATGATTCTCATGTTTCTGTTAGGGTAAATGGGAAATCAGCTGGTGCTGATCACTTGAGAAACAATAATATAGGAAGAGGAAAAAATAAAGATGGGAAAAAGGTGATGAGCACAATCTTGGAGAGATGTCACTTAAGAAGTGCCTGACTGGGCTGCGTCTGTGACTCAGCGAGTAGGGCGCCGGCTCCATATACCAAAGGTGGCAGGGTTCAATCCTGGCCTCGCCTGAACTGCAAAACAAAAACAAAAACAAACAAACAAAAAAGAAGTGCCCAACAAGGTGATGCCTGCGGCTCAGTGGGTAGGGCCCTAGGTATTGTGGTGGGGGCCTGTATTCCCAGCTACTCGGGAGGCTGAGGCAAAAGAATCACTTAAGCCCAAGAGTTGGAGGTTTCTGTGAGCTGTGACGCCACGGTGTCCAACATTAGTCTCTATACACCTGTATAGTGTAAGCTACTGATCTGGATATACTGTGGCTAGAAATATAGAAATATTTATTCAACAGTCGTGGTAGACAGATTGTAGTTATTTCTGTGGATGAGGAAAGGCAGGAAAACTATAAAAGCAATTGGAAAGAACAGAATCCTAAGGAAGAATGAGGGAAAAGCTGAAAATAAAGTAAATGAATAGGAGGAGACAGAAAGAAGAAAAGGAAACCAAAGGAAAACTGTGTCATAGTTAGTAAAGGAACAGAGAGTTATGAGGCAAGTATTCTCAACTGTATCAAATAACAAATAGGGAGCCAGAATGGGAAATCTAGTTCTTAAGGTGGACACCTAGGTATCTCTGAGACCTTTTCAATTGTTTCATGAAGTCAGAATTACTTCCATAACAATATTAATGTGTTATTTGCTGTTTTCATGTGTTTACAATTGTACTGATAGCGCAAAAGAAATGTGGGTAAAACTGCAGGTGCCTTAACATGAATCAAGCTAGTAACACCAAGTTGTACAAAATTTCATTGTATTCTTCCATCACCATATAGTTTCAGGGACAAAATGGCTGGTTTTACTTAAGAATGACCTTGACGAAGCAGTAAAAAAATACTGTACTTATGAAATTTCAACCATTTTTAATAACCCATGTGGCAAATGAGAAGTATATGAAGAACACTTCTGCTGCATGTTGATATAAGATGGTTGTCTTCAGGAAAAGCATTTATGCAATTAATTGTTACAGCTGCAGAAGAACTAGCTATGTTTTTTTTTTTTTTTCATGGAATAAGATTTTTATTTGAAAAAATGACTGCTGGACACATCAGAGTTATTCAGACTTAAATATTTGGCAGATAATTTGTCAAAAATGGATAACATGAGCCTTTCAAGTCAAGAAAAAGAGGTAGCATTTGCTACCAGTGATAAAATTTGAGCTTTCAAGTGAATATTGGGATTTTGTAAAGCTTGTATCCCTGGGAGCTTGACACTTTCTCGATACTTAAAGACTTTTTTGTGAAGTCTGTTAAAGATTATTAATGGCTGTGATTTTTAGATATCATATAATAAAATATATCAACATTTAGAAAATCTAAATTACTGAACCAATATATCCTAATGACATATGCTTGACGATGTGAAATAAAGCATGGATTTAAAACCATTGAAAGTATAAGATAGACTAGTGGATTCTAATGTAACAGGATATGAAAAATTCATTCATACAGTTTCTGATTCTATTAATACATTGCCACCAAACTTAAGAAACTACTACTTGCTGAGTTTTAGTGCAATGTCAAAGGAAAGGGACTGCAATTATCAGAAAACACTATGAAAATACTTTCCTGTATTGAAGCTGCCTGTCTGTGTGAGGATATGAATTTTCTTCACATAATTTAATGAAACCAGGCCAATGCAATAAATTAGATAAAAACAGAGATGAGAATCTAGCTATCTTCTATTACGGCAAATGATAAAACAGTTTTAAAAACTGTAAAACAATGCCACTCTTCTTACTAATTTTGTTTTGGAAATTATAGCTATTTTTTTGGTAGAGCCAGTTACTTATGTTAACTTGCCATAGGCTCATTATTGTTATTTTTAACAAATTAGCACATAAATAATTTGAAATATTGTCAATTTTAATTTCTAAGTAAGTATTGATAGATACAGCTCATATAAAGGAAAGCTCTTCACAGTCTTCAATAAGGCTTAAAAATATGAAGGAATATTGATTCCAAGAAATTTGAGAATTAATGAATTAGACGACTAAAAAGTAATTAGTGAATTTACTGAAGACACTTTCAGTGGAGATATAAATCTAAAAAATTGACTTTTATGAGATAAATTATAAATGGTGATGAGGAGCACATAGAATGATTATGTAAGTTAGGCTATAAAATCTAGGAGACAGTGTCCACCATCTAAATTAATTTGTAGATTAGAGTAAACATTTTTAAAAATATCAGTTCTTCAATTCTTAAATTAATTTACAACTTTAGAGAGATCTCTATCAAAATATACAGGGCTTCAGTGTAGAACTCTGAAAGTTAATGCTAAAGTTCATTCGGAATATTAAACTTTCAAGAATGTCTACACAATCTCTGAAAAATTAGCAATGAGTTGGGACTAACCATATCAGATAATAAGATGTATTTTTACTACTATTAATATTAGTACTATTGCAATATTGTAATTACTATATTGTAATATTATTACTTCTATTATTAAAACAGCATGGGATTTTCACTTGAGTAGACAGACTAATGGAATAGAATGTAAACTTCATAAACAGACCCAGGTATGCAAGAATATTTAATATACTATGAAGATGGTATCTCAAATGCTCCAAAAGGCAAATGGCATGAAGCAACTGAACAATTACTAGGAGGTAGATAAAATGTAACACATATGTCACCAAGTATAAGGATAAATTCCAAACATATCAGAGGCCTTTATGTAAACAATAAGGAAAACATGTCTGAGTGTGGGGAAAGGATTTGTAGCTGTTGCCCAAGATAAAAAGGACATTGATTGATAAAACAAACTACATAAAAATAAAGTAATTATTTTTCATAGTCAAACATCATTTCTGATTGAGGTTACTAGACATTTTACTTTTCTATTTCTAGTTAGTCTGGTCAAAGGTTTATCTATTTTAATTTTTCAGAAAACCAACTCCTTGTTTTATTAAGTTTCTGAATGATTCTTTTGTTTTCAATTTCATTAATCTCTGATTTAATTTTGGATATTTCTTTTCTTCTGCAGGGTTTAGACTTAGATTATTTTTCTTTTTCCAATTCCGTTGGATGGTTTGTGAGTTTGTTAATGTACTCTCTTTCTCTTTTTAGGATGTAGGCATCTAAAGCGATAATTTTTCCTCTCAGAACTGCTTTTGCAGTATCCCACAGGTTTTGGTAACTTGTGTCTTCATTGTTGTTTTGCTCAAAGAAGTTAATGATTTCCTCTTTTATGCCTTCCTGAACCCAACTATCATTCAGCATAAGGTTGTTGCATGTCAAAGAGGATGCTAGAAGTGGTGATTGACCTTAGAATTTGGTATTAAGATATATATACCAGATGCAATTTTTAGGAAAACCACGAAAATAATTGTAGTCAAATGAACCACTGACTAGATGCCTCTCTTGAATGTCACACAGACATCATAAACCAACATATCCAAAATGGAATGTATTAAAGTACTTCCAAATAGTCTGATTCCTGTTTAAGTCTTAGTGCATGGTGCTAACATCTAGTCAGCTGTCCCTAAACACAGATCTAGGGATCATCTTTGATTCTTAAAGGAATGAAGTTTTGTAAGATCTGATTGGTCTGGTCAACTTTTTACCTCTCTACAGCTGCCCCTTCCCCCTCACAAACACACACAGGCGTTGTTGCTATCATCTTTTATTTGTATTACTACAATAACTTTAAAACCAGTTCTCCATCTCAGCCAATTCTCTTCAAAGCTCTCTGCCTGGCTAGATTCTGCATGTAATTTGCTCAGAATAGTTGTATCTCTGACCTATTTGAAATCTTTTGTTGACTTCACATTTCCATTAATTTTGTCCAAATTCCATGAGGAGACACGAGTGTCTGCTAGGTGTGGGAGTGCAAGTCATTCAGCATTCTGGAATCACACTGTTAATATTTAAACAGTATGACTGATGCCCCTTTTCACACAGAACTTATCTTCCTCCTTCTCTCTCTGAGAGTTCTTCGGAGTTTTAGGATTTTTCCAGCCACTTGATTCTTGCAGGATAGTTCTCCAGGTGATCTTGAGCCAACCCAGTTCTCCTCCCATCCTCCATAACTATGGAATGTTCTGGAAATGCACATCCTGATAACAAGCAGCCTGGGCTCTGTCACAGTCCCTCTCAGACATAGAATGTCCTTCAATGCATTAGCACAGCATGCAATGCCCCTCTGGGGTATAAAACCCAGTGGGCTGCTTTTTGGAGTCAGGGTTCTTGGAGAAGAGATTCCATCTGCCTTTAGCAGTTTTCCTGAGCCTTGAGGAGTAAGCCAGCCCTGAGTCCTGTTGTCCTCTGCTGTCTGTTGAGTATTCTGCCTCACCAGACTTGCACTCCAGACATGAACTGTGTTATTCCTCCAGCATAGATAGGAGCACTGATGAATATTTGGCTTCCTGAGTAGCAGTTTTTAGTTCTTGGTGGTGTATAGGGTCTTTGGATACCCAGCCCCCTACTTCCCTCTCATTCTCTGCTTTGTGCATCCTGAATGGTGTTCAGCATTTGTATGACCCTGGTTCTTTGCATGTTTTCTTCTCTTTACCTCTGAGAACATTTTATCACCAATCTCTTACCTGGTTAACACTTTTCAAAAGTCATTGAGGTTCATTCCTCCACAGAGGCATCCTGATGCTCCGGATTAGGCCAGTGCTCCTGGAATTTACCTCCAGAGGTTCCTGTATTTCCCTTACATGGGAAGCCTCACATTTCATTACAAGGATCTGCTGACTCCCTCAGGGTAGGAACTGTGCCACTGTAACCCTTATGTCAGATATGGTCCTGCATAAAAATCAATACACACCTGCCATAGAAATGAAAAGCAAGTCTATGATATTTTCTGAGAAACTCAGAAGAAGCATCACTGTCCACAAATTTTGAATAAGGAATCACCAATCAGTGATGGGCTTTGTTTGCCTTCCATGTCGAACAATTTCTAAGTTATTTCCTTTTTCTGCTATACTAGTATTCTCTGATGTTATATAATTATTTTTAAAAGTCAGGGGAAAAAACACAGAAAATGAATAACCAACCACAACTATTTCTTAAAATTTTCAAGGAAAGTAAAAACAGAAGATTTAGGCTTCCCTATTAGATTAAATCATTGTTTCTAGGGCAGGCTAATTTTAAGTCAGGTTGTAAGAAATATTCCAATTACTAGATTTAGCAAATCTGTGTAGCATGAATTTTCTGTCCCATTTGCCTAAAATGGGAAATTCATTTATATCCTGTTTTACTTTGCCTCATTTGATTTAATTGTTCTTGAAATATTCTACATTCTTCCATAACTGAGACCTTGAAGGTGTTGCCCTCATGTGTAAGAAATGTATTTATTTTTTATACACTTAATGATAAAAGAACCTCAATCTCATTCTTCTTCCAAAAAACTTGGATGCAATATTTAAAAATTTTATTTGGTTATTATTTATAAAATACCATAGTATCATAGTACCACATACTCTTTTTTTAAACAATTTACAAGTTATTTAGGATTTTAAGAAATTTTTAATAAAAGGAGATAACTGAACATCCATTTAGATCGTGCAATTGTTTTGCATTACTATCTCAGGTAAGCTTCTTAGTCATCTCAAGCAGTAGGGGAATGCTGCCACTTTTCATCCATGTTTACAGAGGAGAGCATGGCAAGAAGCAATTTTAGTCCATGGCTCAAATTTGGAATTTTTTTTGTCTGACATGTAGAAAATATATGAAATTTCATAGTTTGACAATGTATTTTATTTCTACACAAGCTACATTAAAAATAACAACTAAAATATGACAAACTCTGCAGAACATTTAGTTCTATTTAGCAAATTCATGAAAGATAAATAAAACCCCAGGGCATAATGGCAGAGCCCTTAAAGTATAAGTGTTCTACAGACTTTTAGGTTCCATTGCTATCAAATTAAATCACTTGACTAAGGTGGAAAAAAAAAAAGCCTACCTTGACATTTAAAGCTGATGTTATCAACCTTCTGCAAGTAGAAAATCTATTTTTAAAAGAATCTATAATAAACAAGATAATTACGAGTTTGGAGCACCCATAAAATTTAAAACAAAATGAGGTCTTTTAGATCTGCTAGTATTATGACTTTTTAAGACGTGTTAGCCTGAGTTCCCACATATAATGCCATGTTTTGGTTCTGATTCATGGGGAATTTTTTTTATCAATCTTCTGTATATGAGGTAAACTAGTAAATTTTTTATATACTCACTTACATTAAATTTAAAGAATTAAACATTTTCTGAGATTTTGGATGTTTCATGTTTTTTAGAATTCAGGTCATATTTTCTTTTCTTTTCTTTCTTTTCTTTTCTTTTCTTTTCTTTTTTCTTTTCTTTTCTTTCTTTCTTAGATGAAGGGCTTTATTTACCAGCCAGGAGCTTATGGCATAGACTTATTTTCTTTTCCTTATTTGGAATAATAAAAATTGGCAACCCTATCTCAGCTTAAGCCTCTCCTTCTTCAAATGTGTATGTGTAGAGTTTTTGTTTTTGTTTTGAAGAGAGAGTCTCACTTTATTGCCCTCTGTAGACTGCTGTGGCATCACATAGCTCATAGCAACCTCCAACTCTGGGGCTTAGGTGATTCTCTTGCCTCAGCCTCCCGAGAAGCCGTGACTACCGGCACCTGCCACAACGCCCGGCTGTATGTGTAGAATATTATTGGTCTGGGATACTGAACAATTTTAGACTCAGGGATATTAGCCATTGCTGGTGTCTCTGGAAAGTATAGATGGGTAAGCTGAGGGCCAGAAGTGCTAAATGTCTTGCTGCAGGTCAAGGCTTAGAACCTGCATCCCCTCATTCCCAGGCTAGGTCTGTCGAGCTCACTGCACTGCCAGAGAAACTACAGAGGACCTTCTTTTTCCTCTCCTCTACCAAGTGGGAAGCTGAACTGCCCATTAAAATTCTACTCACCAATTCATGATAAGGCACTAAAATTTAAAATCTATCCCTTTTGTCAAGTACCTTTCCTTTTATTAATTATCTAATTATAAAAGACTCAATTGATTAATAACCCTTGTTACATGAATTTCCAGCTTATTGATAAGGTCCATTTGGGTACTATCATGCAGGTGAATGAAAGTTTATTGAAAAATTATTAAAGCATTTAAAATGAAGGTAAATAAAGCTAGCCCAGTCTTAATAGGGGTGGGAGATGGTACTATTAAGGAGACAGGCTCTCCAGCACCAAGCCTACAGAAGATACCATCTTAAATACAAATGTCATTCTCTGATGACAGAACAACTGTTAAACAGCTGGAGTTCAGGAAGGAAAACAGCCTTGAGTAGGGTGAAATTCCAGAACACACTATAAAAACAAGTGCATGATATTTTTATTGATATAATTTATTTTGAAAGGGAGGCAAGTAAATATTTAAAAAACAAAGCCAATAATTTTCTTTTTATTTGTTCAGACAAATGAAAAGGTCAGTAACCAAACTCCTGATATGATGTGCTCCCAGGAGACAGAACCACTGCAGTGATTTTTTTTCAGCCTTGTAATTACTGGCAGTTTGCAAAGAGCATGCATATTTGCATAATATTAAGCAATATGCTGCCAATACAACAAAAATGTGGCATACAACAGCCTATATGGGAAAATTAACTGGACCTACGGGGAAATTCACTCTTTTTGTCTACACTAAGTGCTCTCAGGGTCTCCAGAAAGAGGGCATTTTGGAGGTTGATAATGGGAACAGATGTTTGCTAAGATGCCTAGCAGTTGTACAGATGGTGCATCCAAGGTGTAACAAAAGCTGAGCAGCAAGAATTTAGGAATAATCCTTTATGCTTGCATGGGGAACTAATACTTTATAAAACTCTTTGCGTGTGGGAGATCTGAGGTTCAGAAATGTCAAAGAGCTTGTTTGAAGCCAATTGGGTGGCAAATGGCTCAAGCAGAATGGAAACCAGCATCATTTAACTCCAGATCCCAGTTGCTTCCACACTCCACATCTATCACTCATTATAGAAAATGGCTGCAGGTTGAAATTTTCACCATAAGCATGGTCATTTCATCTGGAAGAAGGCTATTAGTTTTTTTTTAATTCTGTCACACATAGGTACTTAGACACTAGGGTCACACATAGGTACTTAGACACTAGGACCTTACAAATTAAGTGATCAGCCTAGATCAAACCCTATGATTTGATGTCTTCTGGCTCCAGGTTGATCGTTCCTTCCAACACAGCCTGTTCTATTACTTCTTCAAGTTGCTTATTTTTACATAGAGGCTGGTCACACAAACCTTGTCTAACATTCAGAGGACTGAGAAATTACATGATAAAAATAGTTCATGTAATGTAAATATTTCAAAAGGTACATAAAACTGAAGTGAGGCTGAGCACTTGAGGACCCCCATCCTGGTCCTTATGGATTGAATGTGGATGGCGCCACTCCAGTCATGCTGGGATTCATCTGGCACTGATGTTTTGTCCTTCTTCTTTACCTGGTCCAGATCTATGCAACATCAAGAAATTTCTTGATTTCTATTTTTCAGGGAAATTTCCTGTTCATTTTAGGTATCTATGACAATGCTGTCACCTAAAAGCTGACTTGTACAGTATTTGCCTTTCATTCATTCTTTTTTAAAACCAATGTGAATGATGTTCAGCATTTATTCCCAATCCCTTAAGATGTCTACCCCTTTTCCTTTCCTGGTGAGTAACCTGGGTTCCAGAACAAATCATGACATGTCATGACATGAGTAAGGGTTTTCTAGAGACAAAATGTTTAACTTTCTGTTAATGCAGATTCTTGATTTAAAATATTTTTAGCTAGAAATGGTTTCATTTCCAATTAGTTCATCTGAACACTATCAGAATGAAACAGAAAGAACATGAGACTCAGAATGTGGAGGCTGGCGTGGCAGTTTACTATTAAGTTGCTTCATGACCCAGGGCAAGTCTCTCCCCTGTGAGCCGGGGCACAGTGACCATCAGATGATGTCTAAGTACCATCCCAGCCTGCAGCCGCAAAGGACATACCTTGAAGCTGATAGGAGCAGAAGGGCTTCCTCACCTGGCTTGGTGACAGGAACCTACTTCTCCACACCTATTGGAGGCAGGCTGCACAGGCACATGCCAAGTATCCTCCAGTATGTTTTTGGAAAAGACAATGGATCGAATTATCAGGGCATTTAACAAGTATCAGTAGAGCTAGTGAATCCTGATTCTGTAGGTTTGAAAAAGCTCAGCAGCTATGATCTCATTTAACTGTGGTTATTGGCTAGTTATCAAATGGCATACATCTTTTTTTTTAAAAAATAGGACAACTAATATTTTTATTTAAAAATATTTAGAAAATATAAAATATTAGGTTATGTGGGTCACTTCTGTAATGCTTGAGTCCCAGCTGTAAGTGCATCTGTCACCCAAATAGTGTTCACTGTACTCAATAAAGGGTTTTTCCCTCTCCCCTCCCCTCAGGTTGATTTATACTGAGTTATACTTCCGTGTGGGCACATTAGTTCCAATTAGTTCCAATTTAATAGTGAGTACACGTGATGCTTGTTTTTCAATTCTTGAGACACATCATTTACCATAGCGGTTCTCAACCTGTAGGTCGTGACCCACAGGAACTATATTAAAGGGTCACGGCATTAGGAAGGTTGAGTACCACTGACTTGGGAGAATGGCTTTCAGTTCCACCAAGATTATTACAAAAGTTATTCATTCTTTTTTATGTCTGAGCAGTACTCCATGGTATAAATATACCACATTATTTAAATTTTTTTAACAATTTCAAAATGTTGCAGGAGTACTGCATTTTGGTTCATAATTTGGTTTTGCATATTTTAAGTCAAAGTTATAAGCATGCCCTGCACCCATAATGTGTGCATTGTACAAGTTAGGCGTGAATGTACCCACTTCCACCTCCCCCCTCACATGATTTCCATTGAGTTTTGCTTTCATATTGCATATAAGTGTTGATTTATTAGTTTCAATTTAGTATTGAAGACATGTGGTATTTGTTTTCTAATTCTTAAGATACTGCATTGAGAAGCGTGGTCTCCAGTTCTACTCAGGTTGCTACCAAACATGCTAGATCACCACTTGATCTTATGGC
>CAUYON010192326.1:0-21425 GCA_963573935.1 Arctocebus calabarensis
CCCAGCTACTCGGGAGGCTGAGGCAAGAGAATCGCTTAAGCCCAAGAGCTGGAGGTTGCTGTGAGCAGTGTGACGCCACGGCACTCTACCCAGGGCGATAAAGTGAGACTCTGTCTCTACCAAAAAAAAAAAAAAAAAAACACAGGAAAAATGAGGCAATGGAGACAAACTCCAGTCACTGCTCCTGGGATCCCACTACACATGAGGACCCCCGGGCCCAGACCACCCAAGATCCAGCCTCTTCACAAGTCAACCTTTGAGAAGTTACAGCCTCTGAAGGAATCCAATAAAAGCTAAGGACCCTCCACAGAAAAATGGGCTCATTCTCATGCCCATGTACACAAATATTATTTTATACTCAAATGCAGCAGGTTCATAGTCCCCTTGGGCTCATATGGGATGTGTGGACTCCCATGTAGTTCAGATCCAGTTTAACAAAATTTTCAGGCTGTCCTCCTTAAAGAGTTCTGCTGGCAGGAAGTAGCTAGGAGGAGGACTGCTACCCAACAGAAAGGGCCACCTTCAGCTTAAAGACCTGCTACTCAATTCTTCAATTTTTTTTTTGTAGAGACAGACTCTCATTTTATCGCCCTCGGTAGAGTGCCGTGGCGTCACACAGCTCACAGCAACCTCCAACTCCTGGGCTTAGGCGAGTCTCTTGCCTCAGCCTCCCAAGTAGCTGGGACTACAGGTGCCCGGCACAACGCCCGGCTATTTTTTTGTTTTGCAGTTCAGCCGAGGCTGGGTTTGAACCCGCCACCTTTGGCATATGGGACCAGCACCCTACTGGATGAGCCACAGGTGCTACCCTCAATTCTTCAATTTTTAAGAGGAAATCAAGGTTTAGAAACACGAAATGTCTTCTACCAGACTAGAAAATATGTCTCTTGACTTAGGTTCACTGCCTTTTCTGTCATCCAGCACTGCACATAAAAAATGACATTTACTGGCTCGGCGCCTATGGCTCAATGGCCTAAGGCACCAGCTACGTACACCTGAGCTGGTGGGTTCGAATCCAGCCTGGGCCGACCAAACAACAACGGTGGCTACAACTAAAAAATGGCCAGGCGTTGTGGCAGGCGCCTGTAGTCCCAGCTACTTGGGAGGAAGAGGCAGGAGACTCGCTATAGCCCAGGAATTGGAGGTTGCTGTGAGCTGTGATGCCACAGCACTCTATCCAGGGTGACAGCTTGAGGTTCTGTCTAAAAAAAAAATGACATTTATAGAATTGAAGGGAATGTTCTTCAACTCCAGATGTTTTTTCTCTTTCTCATTCATTCATTCAACAAATACCTACTGCATACCTAACTACATGCCAGGTCAGTGGAAAATTTCTGTCTCTCACATACCATCTTCTCTAGCTAAGTAAACCCTGGACTCAGAGGATAATTCCTTTCCCAGTTTCTGAATCACTATCCAGCTTCACAAAATCAGATATGCAATCTTCCTGGACATTAACAGGTGCCTCATGTCTGAATCCAATACTCATTTCGTGACTGCATTCTAAATTGAGTAGAGAATACCTCCAATCATACCAGATTTCCACTGGCAATTTCCCTCAAAGGCTATAGGGGAGAAGTGAAGGTTACTAAATGACCTTTAGGGGAAAAGTCAGTGTTATAACAATGATAGTGATTCTTTCCATTTATTAAGCATCTACAGTGACGTGTTGCTTGACCTCACGGATATATTCTAAGAAATGTGTCATTAGGCAATTTTGTCATTGCATGATCATAGTATACTTACACAAACCTAGACGGTATAGCCTACTACATACCTAGACTATATGATAGCACCTATTGCTTGTAGGCAAAAATAAGTATAGCATGTAACTGTACTGAATACTGCAGGTAACTGTAGCACAATGGTAAGTATTTGTGTATCTAAACATAAAAAAGGTAATGCATCGCTCTTTGACAGTGGTTCTCAACCTTCTTAATGGCGCAACCCTTTAATATAGTTCCTGTGGGTTTGGACCCACAAGTTGAGAACCACTGCTCTATGATATTACAACACTAGATGATGAGTTTTTTTTCAGGTCTATTATTATCTTATGGGACCACCATCATAAACGCAGTCTGTCCATGAAAAAAATGGCATTGTGTAGCAAATGACTGTACTATGTGCCAGGCTGTGGGTGAATAGCTTTTTATTTGCTAATGTCATTAGATGGTCACATTAACCGATGAGGGGGTGGTATTATTTCCATTTTACAGATGAGGAAACGGAAATAGAAGCTCACAGATTTGCTTAGGGACGCACCATCCAGACTGCTAGTATCTGTTTCATATTAGAGTCCATGTTCTTTCTGATGGTACTCTTTAATTTTGTCACTCATTTCAAGACTGGTTTTATGATAACTTGAAATACGTCCAATTTCTAGGAGACAGCTAATTACCAGTTTCTACATAAGAGCCTTAAGAACAAAACTCTCTGCTCCATTCTATTAATTCACCAACAAATTTATCTTTTATACTGTTGCCAACTTAAACTCACTTAAATATTGTTTAAATGACTTTCTTGGCGGTATCCATAGCTCAGTGGTTAGGGCAACAGCCACATACACTGAGGCTGGTGGGTTCAAACCCAGCCCAGGCCAGCTAAAACAACAATGATGACTGCAACAAAAAAATACCCAGGCATTGAGGCAGGTGCCTGTAGTCCTAGCTACTTGGGAAGCTGAGGCAACAGAATCACTTAAGCCCAAGATTTTTAGGTTGATATGAACTGTGACTCCACAGCAACATTTTTAGAATGTATAAAAAAAAAAAAAAAAGTATTCCAAAACAGGAAGTCAGACTCCACAGTCTTTGCTCATAACCACTATGAGCCTCTAGACTCAGCATAGCAAGTAGCAGGTAGAAAGCGCTCAGAAATAGGGAAAGGAGCCCACAATGAAGACAGGATTTGCCCAAGGTCATTCAGCTCATCAGCAGCTGAGCTGGATGGGAATCCAGGTCTCCTGTCTCTTGAGCCTGAATGTATCATGACCCAAAGTGGATAGGAACCCTTCTGCTCCAAAGCTGCCCAGGCTTTTCAAACTTGGCAGTGTGTCCTCTGGATTGGCAACAGGGATACTGACCAGAAGAGGTGGCCACACAGGCTGATGACGGCATCCTTGGCTGTGTCCAAGCAGATGTTGCACTCGAAGGTGCTGTCCTGCCCTCCACTCTCACCAGCACCATTGCTGCTCCCACTGGGACCCCCTGCACTGGAGTTCTCAGGGGATGCAGAAGCTGAGGGCCCCTTGCTCGCCATCCTTGCTGTCAGCAAATCTCTGAGCAAAGGTTCTCCCCAGGGAAATCCTGAAAGACAGAGAGCCCTTGATTGCCCATTTCTGCAGGCACTCCTCTGCTTCCATGCCAACACCCCCATCTTCTCTCAGCCCCAGAGCTAATTATGTCTGAAACTCTGAGTGGACTTCCTAAAGAGCTATAGAGGATGATGTTCATGGGGGTACTACCCAGAGGGGAATGACTGAGAAACTTCTCAATCATGACCCAGAATATACCACACAGATTTACAAACTGCACAAACACAAAGCAGTGTCCAAATGGTTCTCCATAGGAACTGGGACCCTGTCTCACTTATGTTTACATTCTCCCATGAAAGCTATCCAGATGATAAAGATGTGCTCAATTAAATTGAACATTCAGGCTATCCTCTAACTATGGACAGACTCTATATTAGCAGGTTAATTTGCTCAAATAGAAAGGTTATGACTAGTATATGCCAGAACATAAAGAAATCTCTGGTCAGGCATTGTGGCTCATGGCTGTAATCCTAGTACTTTGGGAGGCTGAGGTGGGTAGACTGCTTGAGCTCAGGAGTTCGAGATCAGCCTGACGAAGAGCAAGAACCTGTCTCTACTAAAAGTGGAAAAATTGGCCAGGTGTGGTGGTGGCTACCTGTAGTCCCAGTTACTCTGGAGGCTAAGGCAGGAGTTTGAGGTTGCTGTGAGCTAGGCTAAAGCCAGGGCACTCTAGCCTGGGCAACAGAGTGAAACTCTGTCTCAGGAAAAGGAAAAAAAAAAAGAGGAAATTCCTGTTACTATGAAAGGTTAGGAACTTAGAAAGGACCCTAGTCCAAGGACTCTAGTCTTCCACACTGCCACGCTGCAATATTTTTCATTCCCCCTTTGCCATGTTGGAATACTACCTACCTTATTTTTGTCTTAATCTGTCAACTTTTTAGCCTCAATACATTTAAAGAGAAAGCTTATGTCACTTCTGTGAAGAGAAAACCAGTATTATCTTCAGTGAAAGATAAAAGTAAGTGTAATAAAGGAAAAATTGTTTATCCTTACATCACCTAAAATCATTGGGCAAACCCATACTATGCTTTGGTTAATTGTGATATAGTCCAGGCTCGTTGGAAACTGCAGCCTGAGTCACTTGGGCTAGTGGACTAATGTGGAACTAAGACTAGAATTCACAACACTTTGTTTGTACTCAAACCACCATACCACCACAGAACAAGCCGACTACCAAATGCTGGCAGAGACAGACTATTGTTGACTACTACCTCCTAGTCAGAGAACCCAGCTAGGAGTTGGACAAGGAGGATGAGACCAACACTAAGGGAAACATAGCAATTCTGAGTACCTGAGGATCTGTCAGGAGCTTGATCTGGCTACCCTTAGCATCTCTGAAATGCCACATAGGAATGTGGCTGATTACCATAGTCAGAGAAGTAGAGGCTTGAATGCTGGCCTGAGTCCAGCCTCCAGCTTGCTAGATGGTTTTGAGAAGCTTCCTTCTTCTCTCCTGGCCATAGTTCTCCTCTGTAAAATGAGGTCTCCTAAGTATCCCATTCCAGCTCTTAGGCTGTGCCACTCCACATCATCTCACCATCTCCAAAGCAGATGGCCCCTGCACAAGTCCAGGACTCACCACTGGAACACCAGAAGACCACCCTGGTTTCAGCTTCCAAAGAATGAGGAGATAAGGACCAAAAAGCCTATCTTCTTTTACACGGTAGACTCAAAGCTCTGGCCTCATAAGCATCTCTTACCACAACAGCAGCTCAGTGATTTGAGCAGGGAGAAGCCACCAGCTCACTGCCACTTTTTCACTCAGTTACATCATTTTACGTAATGTCCCAAAAGGACAACTGGCTGCTGGCAGCACCAGTGTCTTGCTGGCCTCAGCTCCAAGAACTTCTCCCCCACCCAGTGCTTCCTCTTCCCCATGCATACCTGCTCTTTTTGTCTTAGGATATGGCGACTTTTTTTTTTTTATTTTGTATTAAATCATGGATGTGTACATTAACGCAATCATGGGGTGCAATGTGCTGGTGTCATATACACTCGGAAATATTTTCATCAAATTGGTTAACATAGCCTTCATGGCATTTTCTTAGTTATTGTGTTAAGACATTTATATTCTGCAATTAGTAGGTTTCACCTGTACCCTTCTAAGATGAAAAATATGGAATGCTTCATGAATTTTCGTGTCATCCTTACACAGGGGCCATGCTAATCTTCTCTCTATCGTTCCAATTTTAGTATATGTGCTGCCAAAGCAAGCACAGGATATGGCCCACTTTTGAGGGCTGCATTATAGCCTTTTCTCATCCTTCCACCTAAAGTACCCTACCCATCCTTATTTGTTTTGTTTTGTTTTGTTTGTAGAGACAGAGTCTCACTTTATTACCCTAATAGAGTGCCACGGCGTCACACAGCTCACAGCAACCTCCAACTCCTGGGCATAGGCGATTCTCTAGCCTCAGCCTCCCAAGTAGCTGGGGCTACCGGCGCCCACCACACGCCCAGCTATTTTTTGTTTTTTGCAGTTCAGCCGGGGCTGGGTTTGAACCCGCCACCTTCAGTATATGGGGACTCACTGAGCCACAGGCACCACCTGATGCTTATTTTTTTAAAAAAGCTTCTAAAATTAAAAAATATGTAGGCCAGGCATGGAGGCTCATGCCTGTAATCCCAGCACTCGGGAGGCCAAGGCAGGTAGATTGCTTGAGCTCACAGGTTTGAGACCAGCCTGAGCAACAGCAAGACCTCGTCTCTAAAAAATAGCCGGGGGTTGTGGCAGGCACCTATAGTCCCAGTTATTTGGGAGGCTGAGGCAAAAGAATTGCTTAAGCCCAAGAGTTTAAGGTTGCTGTAAGCTGTGACACCACAACGCTCTACCAAGGGCAACAGAGTGAGACTCTGTCTCAAAAAAAAAAAAAGAAGAACTATATATACAGATGCAGAAAGACAACCATCAAGACAAGTTCACTGGTCAATCTTAACAGCAGCCTCCTGACATGAGGCAACAGGAAGTATATACCACCACACCAATCAAGCTTCTAAAATCAATTACCCATTTACAGAAAATATGGAGGATGGCTCGGCGCCTGTGGCTCAACGGGCTAAGGTGCCAGCCATGTACACCTGAGCTGGCGGGTTCGAATCCAGCCCGGCCCGCTGAACAAAAATGACCGCTGCAACCAAAAAATGGCCGGGCGTTGTGGCGGGCGCCTGTGGTCCCAGCTACTTGGGAGGCGGAGGCAAGAGATTCGCTTGAGCCCAGGAATTGGAGGTTGTTGTGACTGTAATGCCAAGGCACTCTATCCAGGGTGACAGCTTGAGGCTCTGTCTCAAAAAAAAAAAAAAAGGATAAATACATGTATTAAACAACTTCATGAGGAAGTAATCAGCCAAATCCAGAGGTGGGGACTTTCTTTTTTTTTTTTTTTTTTTTTGAGACAGTCTCACTATGTCGCCCTCGGTAAAGTGCTGTGGCGTCACAGCTCACAGCAACCTCAAACCCTTGGGCTTCAGCAATTTTCTTGCCTCAGCCTCCAGAGTAGCTAGGACTACAGGTTATAGGTGCCTGTCACAATGCCCGGCTATTTTTTGGTTGCGGTTGTCATTTTTGTTTAGCAGGACCCCTACTCACTGAGCTATGGCCTCAAGCCAAGGTTATGAAACTTTACTGAGTTTGTATAGCACTGCCAACATTAAGTGCATGTTGGGAAGTTTGTGAACTTAACTGTCAGACCTTGTATGAGACAGCTCTGATGATCATTCCAGAAAAAAAGAGTTCCAAAATTGCTTTGAAAGGTAGACTAGGCAACAGTGTCAGTACATAGCTTCCCAAGTGTAGTACTTTGAAGGTGAGTATAGTGATATTCAGCAATGAGGTACATAGCACTTCTTCTAGGATGAGTTCATGAACTTAATTGTCAGACCTCATACATATACACATACACACACACACACAAAGGAAAAGCCTAGGTGGCAATATACTAAGCTACCAACAGTTACTTCTGGGATTATAAGGCTAGAAGGCTTTGAATTTTTATTCTTTAATATTTTATAACAAATGAGTATTACTTTTACACAATATCGTTAGAAAGGAAATTGTAAAATGTAATTCTATTATATCTGTTATGATAATGAACATAAATATTAGAAAATGTCTTTTAAAATGTGGCAGAATATACTAAACTGTTAATGGTGATTACTTCTGTATTGGTAGGGGCTAATGGATAATGACATACTTTCTAAATTTTCCAAGTTTACAAAACTGACATTTTTACATATATTACTTTTGAGACTAAAAACTAATGATACATTTAGAAAAATTTTCTCAGCTCAGCACCTGTGGCTAAAGCGGCTAAGGCGCCAGCCATGTACACCTGAGCTGGCGGGTTCAAATCCAGCCTGGGCCCACCAAACAACAATGATGGCTGCAACAAAAAAATAGCCGGGTGTTATGGTGGGCACCTGTACTTCCAGCTACTTGGGAGGCAGAGGCAGGAGAATCACTTGAGCCCAGGAGTTGGAGGTTGCTGTGAGCTGTGATGTCACTGCACTCTACCCAGGGCGACAGCTTGAGGCTCTCTCTCAAAAAAAAAAGAAAAATTTTCTCCAACGTCCCACTTTTCCCCAATCTTGAAAAACTCTGAGTTCAAGTCCTAGTTCCACCACAGATGATCCGTGCAGCCCTGAAAGATCCTTCAATAGTTTGAATCTTTCTCTCACCTGAAATATGAGGGTATTTATTATATCTTCTATATGGCTACTAAGGTGGACTTACGAGATAAGATAGTGACCTGGAGGGCCCACCAAGGTAGGACGGTGCTGCTGCTCATACACATACACAATACTTAGCTTCGTTCACTGCCATCCCCACGCCCTGGGCCCAACAAGACTATGCACAGCTCATACTCCTACACTCAGACTGGGACAATCAAGGTCAAGGTAGGTGACAGAATGGGAATGGTCAGGGGACAGAGTGACAGCCCTGCAGCAGGTGTGTCCCAAATCTAGGTAGAACTCATTACTCTCACTCTACCTCTTTATTTTTAAAAATAACTTCAGCTTTAAGGTTTTTATTATTTGCTTTTCTTTTTCATTCTAATTCTTAGGTGATTGGACACATGTTCCCTACCTGGGCTATAGAAGCTTATCCTAGCTGGCACTCAACCATGTGCTGAGAGAGTAGGTAGGCATGTATTACTGGTTTTGGTCAACACCCTTGCCTACTGCTCACAAACCTCTCTTGGCAACATATCCTGAGCCCCAAGACACATACCCATCCCTGAAGCCTCCTCTCCTCACCCCCTCCTCACCTCCAAGCACACAAACCTTCCACATTAAGGTCACCTGGCAGAGATGAGCAGCTTTCCCTGGGGACTGTCTACTGAGCACATGTAGACCTAAAGAATGTGGCCAGAGCCTCGCATGGGTCCAGCAGGACTGGGACAGTGGCCCAAAAGATAGAGGGCCCTCGTCAGCTCAGGACAGGACAAAGTAAAACAAAGTCAGGCCCTAAACATACCTGACCATGCTGTCCTGATAAAATCTCTCCTGTTCCCTGAAGGGTCTGTGAACTTTCACCTGTCCACACAGCAACATCACTGTGGCTGGTTCTGTGTCAGGGGATCCTAGCCGGCCTATTCTTCATCGCTAACTAAATCCACTTCCCAGTTTGTAAATCATATTCACATCAACCACTGCTTCTGTTCCTCACTCCATTTTACAGATGAGGACATTAGGCCAGGGCAGTTAAAGGGCATGCCTAAGGCCAGGCCACCATACAAATTCACCAAATTCAGATTTCAGAGTGATAGGGCTGTCACTCTCTGTCATAACATCAGCACTATTCTCACTTTGTTTTTTTGTTTGTTTCGTTTTTTTTTTTTTTGAGACAAGACTCTTGCTTCGTTGCCCAGGTTAGAGTGCAGTGGTGTCATCATAGCTCACTGCAGTTTCAAGCTTCTGGACTCAAGAGATCCTCCTGCCTCAGCTTTAGTGGTAAACCAAATTCCTCTGGTTTTGAAGAGACAGAGTGTTGGTTTTGCTAAACTGGGTCTTAAATTCCTAGCCTGAAGGAATCCTCCTGCCCTGGCCTCTCAAAGTGCTAGGATTACAGGTGTCAGCCACTGCAAGGGACTTCTTTTCTCCATTGTTACTCCATTACATGTTACTCCATTAACATAAAGCTCTACAAAATCAAATACCTAGTTTTTGTTTGTCCTCAAGTTCATCATGCAAAGTTGTTAACTTTTGTGTTCTTTAAAGTGAGTATAGTGCAAACTCATCACACATTCACCCAACAGTTCTTCAGTGCCAACTACCTTTGAGGTCTGGTGTTATGAACTATGGAGCAAGACGAAGTTGAGGACCCGGAATCTAGTAGAGAAACTAAAGAAGGCCTGTGGATAATTATAAGAATTCTTTGTAAAAGGATCCAGCAAACTCAGCTATTTTTTGCTTGTTTTTCTTAAACAAGGCCAACCCCATTCACTCCCAATAGATCTACTGAGCACATGTACACCTATCATACCCTTTAGTAATTTAAAGAGATTTGGACTTAGATGGTGCCTAAGAATCTGTATTTTTTTTTCTTTCTTTTTCTTTTTGAGACAGAGCCTCAAGCTGTCACCCTGGATAGAGTCCCATGGCATCACAGCTCACAGCAACCTCCAATTCCTGGGTTCAAGGGAGTCTCCTGCCTCCACCTCCCAAGTAGCTGGGACTACAGGCTCCCGCCACAACACCTGGCCACTTTTTGGTTGCAGCCGTCATTGTTGTTTGGCAGGCCTGGGTGGATTGGAACCCGCCAGCTCAGGTGTACGTGGCTAGCGCCTTAGCCTGTTGAGCCACAGGCACCAAGCCAGAATCTGTATTTCTTTAGGGTGCCCTTCATTGTGCCTGAGAGGATTCTCTGATGAACAGAGTTTCAGAAACCAATCTCTAGGGGCCACGCCTGTGGCTTAGTGAGTAGGGCGCCGGACCCATATGCCAGAGATGGCGGGTTCAAATCCAACCCCAGGCCAAAAATTGCAAAATAAATAAAATAATAAAATTAAAAAAAAAAAAAGAAAGAAACCAATCTCTAGAACAGAACAGAATTCTATCAAAAGCATAAAACAATACCAGCACAACACACACAACTCTCTCTTTGAGAGAGCCAGTAACCTCAGGGCCTGTCCTTCTGAATACATAACTCAAGCTACAATCCATAGGGACTACAGAGATGTCAAATAAACTTGGGCAACAGGAGACAAATTGCTCAGATCTCAGACAACCCAGCATTTGATCTTTCTGGGACATAGCTAATCAATCATTTAAATAGTTCATACCTATAGTTTTCAAAAACATTCCTAATTTTTGAGATGTCTAAGGTGACACATGTGGTACTGGGACTAAGGCTGACTTGCAGTTCTTAATGATCCTCTCATAGTGCAGAGCCTGGCAGTTTAAGTTGACTGACCTAGTGTCCTCACACCTATTACCTTTCCAGAGCTGGCCTTTAACCAACTTGCCCTGAACCACCTCACAGGAACTGAGCAAGTGAGAGAACGTAAGAGTTGAATATTCCTGCAGGAACCACCAGAGAGCTTGACCTTATGAAGAAATCTCTTTGCAGCATTCTTGTATTCAGTTCTCAGCTTCTAGAGAACTGAAGGAATTCATAATCTGTATTCCCTACCCCTTTAATTCTAAGAATTCCTGGAGGAAGGTCCTCAGAGGCACCTAGAAATGTCAATCTTAGCTGTGAAGTTTACAAATCTGGGTAATAAATAACTGGCACAATCCCAGAAGAGGTCCTGTTCCTGTAGGCACATGCTTATTCATATGGAAGCTTTCTGTCAGGAACCATGGCAGGCCTAAGCCTATCTGCACTGCTCATTAGACTGCTCCTGGACCACATAAAAGCAGAGAGGGGACATTCTGAGAATGTCTACATCACACTCACAGAATGTTGAAGTGGGACGAAATAAAAGTTGATTGGAACTTAGAACACAAAGAAATCAGTTCTAAAATTTTAAGAGTCTAAATGGTGTTTAGGTCCCTAGGCTAGTTCACAGACCCTGCCCTCAAATACATGTATAGGACTAAAGGCATGAATGGCCTTTCAGGACCTGAAAAACAGAGAGGGATGAGAGGACTGGCTTCTTTGCCTTAGGCTACACTTGTCCTTTTCGCTGCTACCATCTATCTACTCAATCAACTCCATTCTTGACCTTCAAAGATTCTATTCACAATACAGAGTCATCTAAAGGTTTATAGACAAGTAAAACAACAAGGCAACCCAGCAGACTAGGCACTGACAGTGGTATGAATATAGTACATGAGGGCAGAGGATACTTAACAAGACAAAGACACAGCACTTGGATAAGGGGACAATTCACAGTGCTGAATTCAATGTAGAGCCTTCGGCACCATACAGGATGGTAATACAGGGCTGGGACTGAGGCAGGAAGAAAGGATTCCTAGTGCCTTTTAGCTCTGGCCTGTCTAGCTCATACTCCCTTTTGGAGCACCTCACCCAAACACACCTCACCTTCCAAAGGGTACCACAATTGTAATCTTTTTTTTTTTTTTTACAGTTTTGGCTGGGGCTGGGTTTGAGCCTGCCACCTCCAGTAGATGGGGCCAGCGCCCTACTCCTTTGAGCCACAGGCGCAGCCCAAGGGTACCACAATTTTAATACCTCTTTCTCTACCCATTCAGCTTCCACTCCCTGGTATATCCACACGATAGATTACAAAGCCACTAAAAATAATGCCACCATAGATTTTGCTTACATAGGAATTTTAATTTTATGACATAATGTTAAGTTAAAAAAGCAGGAAGCAAAATTATATACAAAATTGAGCACATTACATGATATCAAAAGGTTAAACAGGAAAAAAACAAAGCCAAAAATATTTATTATAGTGGTCTCTGAACAGTGGAATTATGGATAAATTTATAACGTCTTTTAAAAGAAATTACAGCACTTCACACTTTTTCCATACTCTGTACTGAGTTTTATTTCATTTTAAGTTTTTGTATAGACATGGTTTCACATATTCCTCTTGAACTCATATGCCCAGCCAATTTTTTTTTTTTTTTCAGTTTTTGGCAGAGGCTGGGTTTGAACCCACCACCTCCGGCACATGAGGCTGGCACCCTACTCCTTTGAGCCACAGGCACCGCCCTCGAGCCAATTTTTGTAAAAAGACAGGATTATGCTCTGTTGCCCAGGCTGGAGTACAGTGATATGATCACAGTTCACTACAACCTCAAACTCCGGTGCTCAAGCATTCCTCCTGCCTAACCCTCTCAAGTAGCTAGAACTACACTACAAGTGTTACAGGTGTGTACTACCACATCCAGCTAATTTAAAAAAAATTTTTGAGACAGAGTCTTACTATGTTACCCTCAGTAGAATGCTGTAGCGTCACAGCTCACAGCAACCTCAAACTCTTGGACTTTAGCGATTCTCTTGCCTCAGCCTTCTAAGTAGCTGGGATTACAGGCACCCACCACAATGCCCGGCTATTTTTTGTTGCATTTGTCATTGTTGTTTTGGCTGGCTTTGAACCCGCCAGCCTCAGTGTATGTTTCCAGCACCATAACCACTGTGCCACAGGTGCCAAGTCTTTTAAAAAATTTTTTTAAAGAGACAGGATTTCACTATTGTTCCCCAGGTTGGGTACTCTGTTAATATTCAGAAAAAAATAAGGAAAAACATTAAAGGTCCCATACCTTTAGTGGAGGACAAAAAAAAAAAAAAGCAATTTGATTAGGTATAATTGATCCATAGAGTAATGAATGTCTCAGAAATTTGAGCATTTTTAAATTTTATTGACTTTTATTTTTAATAAGTAAAACATTTACGTGGCTCAAATTCAAAAGGTATAAAAGGATATAGATTGAAATGTCTCTCTTCTAACCCTGAGACCCAGGTGACCTGTTTCCCACCTTAGAGACCAAAGGTACTAGATACATCTTTAGGACAAATCCTAGAAGTAGAACTGCAGAACTAAAGTGTATCTATATTTGTAACTTTGATAGTGCCAAACACCCTCCAGAAACAATGTGCCAATTTACATTCCCATGAGCAAGACATACACTGTTTGTTTCACCACACCCTTGACAATGACATGTATGTTTTCAAAAGAGAATATATTGCTAAGTCAGATGAGAAATACCATGTAATTTTGGCAGTCTGGGAAGATACTTTAAATTCAGCAATTCACTGACTAATTAGCTATTAAGATTCATTATGTTCCACACATTGTGCTGGGCCCTAGAGATACAGCAGTTTCCAACTATAACACATATTTGAGTAGGGATTCTAGCATCAGCTGTTCCTACCTTTTTACATTTTCTTCTGCTATTTCTGAATCCTATGGGTGTCTTGTTCATTTGTTGGATTTTAAGCAACAATGACTTTTTTTTTGTAGAGACAGAGTCTCATTTTATCGCCCTCAGTAGAGTGCCGTGGTGTCACACAGCTCACAGCAACCTCCAACTCCTGGGCTTAGGCGATTCTCGGCCTCCTGAGTAACTGGGACTACAGACGCCCACCATAATGCCCAGCTATTTTTCTGTTTCATAGTTCCGCCAAGGCTGGGTTTGAACCTGCCACCTTCGGTATATGGGGCCGGTGCCCTACTCGATGAGCCGCCCAACAATGACTTTTCTTAAAGATTACCAGGTTTCACTTAAAAAAAAAAAAAAGCGGCGGGGGGGCTCGGCCCCTGTGGCTCAATTAGCTAAGGTGCCAGCCACATACGCCTAAGCTGGCGGGTTTGAATCCAGGACTACCAAACAACAATAATGGCTGCAACCAAAAACCAGCCACGCGTTGTGGCAGGCGCCTGTAGTCCCAGCTACTTGGGAGGCAGAGATAGGAGAATTGCTTGAGCCCAGGAGTGGGAGGTTTCTGTGAGCTGTGATGCCACAGCACTCTACCCAGGGCAACAGCTTGAGGCTCTGTCTCAAAAAAAAAAAAAAAAGGTGAGATGGGATATGGACTACCACTGGCACAAACTTTTAAGGGTCATCCAAGAGATTGCCTTTTGTTCTCCCTTATATCATTGTCTTAAAATGTTTCTTAATTTTGTATAGACTCTGCCCTTAAAAAGTAGCATGACACAGAGGAATCTGATGGCTCTGAGTTCAAATCTCAGCTCTGCCACTTAGCCTGTGACTTCAGACAAGTTATTTTCTGAGACTTTGTTTCACTCATCTGTGAAAATGTGGCCATTACCTTTTTCACAAGACAGTGATAAAGAGATAAAACAGTAAAGTGCTGGCACACAATTAAGTGCTCAAGGAATGTTAAACCCCCCACACACAAACAAGGTCTCTCTCTGAGTTTACTTAAAGTGTACTGCTTCTTTACATTTCCCATTGAGGTATGCAATCAGCGGGTACTTGATTAATTTGTTGAATGAATGAATCATAACTTCCCTTTCTGAATAAGCATCAGTCCTTGAAGGCAGAATAGGTTGAGACATTAGAACTATGTATATTTATGTGATGAGAGGAAATACAGAATGGACACATTCAGTTTGATCCAGACAAAAATCAGATTTTCCCCCAAAATATTAAACTCAGGTGGTATTTGTTACATTTCTCATCACTATAACATCAGCTAATACTTTGTTCAACTCTTTACATGAATTATCTCTTTTAATCATTACTGCCTGCCTTGAGGTAAACACCACTGTAACATCATTAGCATCCTTTGCGATGTTAAATTAAGGTTCTGAGTAGTCAGATCATTTGCACTTGGTCACAGAACCAGTCAGAGACAAAGCTTCCCAACTCCAAGGCAAGGTACTTAATAAATGGTACCTCAGTGATCTGTTCTTGAGTGTCTCCTCTAGCCTAGACCCAGCTTCCAAGAGCCTTACTCAGCACAGAACCAGGCCTCAGGAGCATCTCAGAAATGTGTACTGGTTGACAGATCTGATGCCCAGCAGCACTTAGAACAGCATAACTCAGTATGAATCAATCTAGCCAATTAAAGTTGTAGAAAATCAGCATTTTACAAGACCAAAACATTCTTCAGTGATTATGTTTTTCAGAACTGGAGATGTTACATAACTGTTTTAGAGTTAGCACTTTATAAAAAAGCAAGTACTAACAGCTACTCAGAGGCTGAGGAGAAAGAATTGTGTGAGCCCAAGAAGAGTTTGAGGTTATGCTATGATGCCACAGCACTCTATCCAGGACAGGCCTGCCAAACAACAATGACAATTACAACCAAAAAAGCCGGGTGCCTGTAGTTCCAGCTACTTGGGAGGCTGAGGTTGAGGAAAGAGAATCGCTTGAGCCCAGGATTTTGAGGTTGCCGTGAGCTGTGATGCCACAACAGTCTACTGAGGGCGACATAGTTGAGACTCTGTCTAAAAAAAAAAAAAAAAAAAAGGCTCAGCATCTGTGGTTCAACGGGCTAAGATGCCAGCCACATACACCTGAGCTGGCAGGTTCAAATCCAGCCTGGGCCCGCCAAACAACAATGACGGCTGCAACCAAAAAATGGCTGGGCATTGTGGCGGGCACCTGTAGTCCCAGCTACTTGGGAGACGGAGGCAGGAGACTCCCTTGAGCCCAGGAATTAGAGGTTGCTGTGAGTTGTGATGCCACGACACTCTACCCAGGGCAACAGCTTGAGGCTCTGTCTAAAAAAAAAAAAAAGAGAAAGAAAGAAAGAAGGAAGGAAAGAAAGAAAGAACACTACTCACACAAAATAATAATGTGTGTGCTAAACTATTGCCCACACTAGCAAGACACCTTCTATAGCCAACAGCACAGTGCCTGATAGGGAGTATATGTCTGATAAACATGTATGAATGAATGATGGGGATTTGCCAACTTCAATTCAAACCAATATAGCTGGGGAAAATATTGTATTAAAAAAAAGCTCACCCTGGGCGGTGCCCGTGGGTCAAAGGAGTAGGGCGCTGGCCCCATATACTGGAGGTGATGAGTTCAAATCTGGTCCTGGCCAAAAACTGCAAAAAAAAAAGAGATGACACCTGTGGCTCAAAGGAGAAGGGCACCAGCCCCATATGCCAGAGGTGGCAGGTTCAAACCCAACCCTGGCCAAAACTGCAAAAAAAAAAAAAAACCTCACCCTATTTTTTGCTGGTAGTTTGCATTGTTGTTGGTTGGCCTAGGCTGGATTCGAACCTGACAGCTCTGGTGTACGTGGCTGGAGCCTTAGCTGCTTGAGCTACAGGCGCCAAGCCAAGAAGAAAACTTTCTATGAGTTAAATAACACCTAGTGTATATTTGACAAAAAAAGATCTAATTTCTCCTTTCAAAAAGAGGTTCTGAGGAGGAGCAATTGTGATTAAAAATAATAAAACCAAAATGTAGCCAGGCATTGTGACAGACACCTGTAGTCCCAACTATACTCGGGAAGCTGAGGCAAGAACATCACTTAAGCCCAAAAGTTTGAGGTTGCTGTGAGCTGTGACACCACGGCACTCTACCGAGGGTGACACAGTAAGACTCTCTCAATTAAAAAAAAAAAAAAAAAGACACCATTTTGAATAATATATAATATCAACTTTTACAAAACAGGCTTGTGTCTTGAGCCACCTCCATTAATTGTTTATTGACAGTATAGTTTGGCAAACATTTAGAGAATGCCAACTCTCTAGGCACAATAATAAAAATAAATCATAGAAGGTTCTGGTTCCTGTCCTCAATTCAGAATTTAAATATTATTATTTTTTTTTTTTTTGAGACAGAGCCTCAAGCTGTCACCCTGGGTAGAGTGCTATGGCATCACAGCTCAGAGCAACCTCAAACTCCTGGGTTCAAGCAATTCTCCTGCCTCTGTCACCCAAGTAGCTGGCACTACAGGTGCCCGCCACAACACCAGCTATTTTTTGGTTGCAGCCGTCGTTGTTTGGCAGGCCCAGGCTGGCCCGCCAGCTTAGGTGTATGTGGCTGGCACTTTAGCCGCTTGAGCCAAAGGCAGTGAGCCCCGAATTTAAATTTTAAATATTATTAAAAAAAAAAAGTTTCAGTTCAGCACCCGTAGCTCAGTGAGTAAGGGTGCCGGACACATACACCAAGGATGGCGGGTTTGAGCCCGACCTGGGCTTGCTCAACAACCACAACTGCAACCAAAAAAAATAGCTGGGCATTGTGGCAGATGCCTGTAGTCCCAGCTATTTGGGAGGCTGAGGCAAGAGAATCACTTAAACCCAGGAGTCTCAGGTTGCTGTGAGCTGTAACGCCATCGCACTTTATCATGGGCAATATAGTGAGACTCTGTCTCAAAAATAAAAACAAGTTTCTCACATCAAGTGCCTCAGCAGAGAAGGCAGTGTTAAGAAAAAACAAACTGGCGGCATCCATAGCTCAGTGGGTAAGTTGCCAGCCACATACACCCAGGCTGAGGGGTTCGAATCTGGCCCAGGCCTGCTAAACAACAAAGTGAGGGCAACAAAGTGAGAGTCTGTCTCAAGAAAAAAAAAAAAGAAAAAAAGAAAGAAAAAGAAAAAACAAACTTTCTTAGACCTTGCTCAGGATCTACTTTTGTATTCAGAAAGCTGACCATCTTTTAAAACCCCCTACCATGCCTACATCATAGGTACTTCTGAGAAACAATTGGGAGAGTGGATATTAAATAATAGTCAAGTGGTATAGAAACCACCTTGGAGGCTCAGCGCCTGTGGCTCAACCAGCTAAGGCGCCAGCCACGTACACCTGAGCTGGCAGGTTTGAATCCAGCCCGGGCCCGCCAAGCAACAATGACGGCTGCAACCAAAAAATGGCCGGGCGTGTGGTGGACGCCTGTAGTCCCAGCTACTTGGGAAGCGGAGGCAGGAGACTCGCTTGAGCACGGGAATTAGAGGTTGCTGTGAGCTGATGCCACAGCACTCTACTCAGGGTGACAGCTTGAGGATCTGTCTCAAAAAAAAAAGAAAAGAAACCACCTTGGGAATCAATCTGGCAATTGGTCCCAGGGTGGAATGGCCAACTGGTCCCCTAGGCCATTTCTGTAGAAGCAGACACAATCTGGCTCAAGGACAATAAAGTGCTGCTTTTGATCTTTGCATGTCTCTAGGCCAGCTAGGGGATAAAGGCCTACCACTCAAGTACTTTATTCTCAATGGCCAATGACATGAAGACAGACCAATGTCATCTCCAGCAGATATGAAGAATAGAGAACATGATGATAGCCAGGAAGCATTTAGGGCAACCCTTAAGAAATCTTGAACCAGACGCCATTTGGTCCCTACTTTAAAAACTACATTTCTAGCCACAATTTCTTGGAGTGACACCAAAGGTATAGGTAACCAAAGAAAAAAAGAAATTGACTTGGCGCCTGTGGCTCAAGCAGCTAAGGCACCAGCCACATACACCTGAGCTGGCAGGTTCAAATCCAGCCTGGCCCACCAAACAACAATGACAGCTGCAACCAAAACATAGCCGGGCGTTGTGGCGGGCACCTGTAGACCCAGCTACTTGGGAGGCAGAGGCAGGAGACTCACTTGAGCCCAGGAGTTGGAGGTTGCTGTGAGCTGTGATGCCACAGCACTCTACCTAGGATGACAGTTTGAGGTTCTGTCTCAAAAAAAAGAAAAAAAGAAACTGTATTTCACAAAAATTTTTAAATTTTGTATATCAAAAGACACAATCAACAGAATGAAATGGCAACCCACAGAATGGGAGAAAATATTTATAAATCATATTATCTGATAAAGGAATGAAATCCAGACTATGTAGAAAACTTCTAAAACTCAACAACAGGCAGCGCCCATAGCTCAGCGGGTAGGGCACTAGCCACATACACCCAGGTTTGAACCCAGCCAGGGCCAGTTGAACAATGACAACTGTAATAACAACAAAAAAATAGCTGGGCATTGTGGCGGGCGCCTGTAGTCCCAGATACTTGGGAGGCTGAGGCAAGAGAATTGCTGAAGCCCAAGAGTTTAAGATTGCTGTGAGCTGTGACACCATTGCATTCTACCTGAGCCAACAGCTTGAGACTCTGTCTCAAAAAAAAAACACACACACATACAAATACAAAAGGCTAGCAAAGAACGTGAACAGACATTTCTCAAAAGAAGATTTACTACTGGTCACTAAGCACATGGAAAGGTACTCAACATCACTATTCATTAGGGAAATGCAAATCAAAAGCACAATGAAATACCACACACCCATTAGTATGGTTGCAATCAAAAAACAAGTTTTGTAGATTATGTAGACAAATGGAATCCTTGTATATTGTTGGTAGGAATGTAAAATGGTGTAGCTGCTGTGGAAAACAGCATGGAAGTTCCTCAAAAAATTAAAAACAGAATTACCTTATGTTCCAGCAAGTCTGCTTCTGTGTATGTACCTAGAGAAAAGAAAGCAGGGTCTCAAAGAGATATTGGTAAAGGGTGTTTATTTTTTATTTTTATTTTTTTAGAGATGGAGTCTCATTTTATTGCCCTCGGTAGAGTGCTGTTACGTCACAGCTCACAGCAACCTCACACTCTTGGGCTTAAGCGATTCTCTTGCCTCAGCCTCCCAAGTAGCTGGGACTACAGGCACCCGCCACAAAGCCCGGCTATTTTTTTTGTTGTTGCAGTTTGCCTGGGGCCAGGTTCAAACCCACCACGCTCAGTATATGGGGCCAGCGCCCTACCCAATGAGCTACAGGCACCACCATATACAGGGTTTTTATAGGAGCATTATTCACAATAGCTAAAACATGGGAAGCAATCCAAGTACCTATCAACAGATGAATGGACAAGCAAAATGAAGCAACAAGATAAGGGAATATTAGTCAGACTTAAAAAGGAAGAGAACTCAAATTGGGTGCCATGGTGGTGCATGCCTATAGTCCAAGTTACTTAAGAGGTTGAAGTAGAAGAAGGTAAGCCCAGAAGTTGAGGACAGCCTGTGCAATACAGTGAGACCCTGTCTCTTTTTTTTTTAAATAAAGGAAATTCTGACATGCTATAACATGGATGAATCTTGAAAACATTGCTAAGTTAAATAAGACAGTCACAGAAAAAAAAAATACTGTATGATTCCACTTATATGAGTTACTTACAGCAATCAGATCAAAGAAACAAAGTAGAAAAGTGGTTGGAACAAGCAGGGGATAAGAGAGAATAGGGAATTGCTGTTTAATGGGTATAGAGCTTCAAGTTTTGCAAAATGAAACAGTTCTGGAGATAGATGGTGGTAATGTTTCCACAAAATCATGAATGTACTTAAAAATCACCAATCTGTAAGCTTAAAAATGATTAAGATGGTAAATTTCATGTTGTTTTTTTTTTTATTACAAAAAAAATTGGGGCCAAGTGCAGTGGCTCATGCCTATAATCCTAGCACTCGGGGAGGCTGAGGTGGGTGGAATGCTTGAGCTCAGGAGTTCAAGACCAGCCTGAGACAGAGCAAGACCCTGTCTCTAAAATTAGCCAGGTGTTGTGGCAGGCATCTGTAATCTCAGCTACTTGAGAGCCTAAGGCAGGAAGATCACTGGAACTCAAAAGTTTGAGGCTGCAGTGAGCTATGATGCCACTGCACTCTAGCTTAGATGACAGAGACCCTGTTTCAAAAAAGTAAAGCTGGCTCAGCGCCTGTGGCTAAACAGGCTAAGGCGCCAGCCACGTACACCTGAGCTGGCGGGTTCAAATCCAGCCCGGACCCACCAAACAACAACGGCTGCAACCAAAACATGGCCGAGCGTTGTGGCGGGCGCCTGTAGTCCTAGCTACTTGGGAGGCGGAGGCAGGAGACTTGCTTGAGCCCAGGAATTGGAGGTTGCTGTGAGCTGTATGCCACAGCACTCCATCCAGGGTGACAGCTTGAGGCTTTGTCACAAAAAAAATAAAAAAATAAAAGTAAAGCTTACAAAAAAGGGTGGCAAAAACATGGATATGTTAACATTACACTGTTAATAAAACATTACAATGTTAATAAAAAACAAGATATAGGCTCGGTGCCTGTGGCTCAAGCAGCTAATGCGCCAGCCACATATACCTGAGCTGGTGGGTTCGAATCCACCCCCGGCCCACCAAAAAAAAATGACAGCTGCAACCAAAAAAAAAAAAAAAAAAAAAAAAATGGCGGGGCGTTGTGGCAGGCACCTGTAGTCCCAGCTACTTGGGAGGCAGAGGCAGGAGAATTGCTTGAGCCCAGGAATTAGAGGTTGCTGTGAGCTGTG